>JAVHLV010000480.1:0-39399 GCA_036785495.1 Colletotrichum neosansevieriae
ATAGTTTCCTTCTAGGCTTAATAACTTATTATAGAGTATCTAAATAGGTATTTTGCCTATAATAGCTATAATATAGGAGTAGTTAATAATATAGACTGCTACTATAAATAAATATAACTATAAATCTACTAGAACCTCTAAATTAATACTTAAAGCATATATCTTATCTAGAATAATCTAAATTGCACACTCTGCTATACTATTCTACTTATATATATATAGTAGTAATAACTCTACCTTTATCCTATTATTCTATAATATAGCTTTAAGGTAAGTTGCTATAAACTCTTCTATATTATCTATATAGATAACCTTTACTACTATACTAAAGGTATTCTTCTACTCTTAGAGATAAATCCTTAACTAGTATACTAGCTTATCCTTTATATTAGTAAAGATAATTACTTAAAAGTATATTTTATTATCTATAACTAGTAAAAAGTATTTAAAGTATTTTACTAGCTTTACTTCTCTAATATTAATATAAAGAATATTTTCTGCTCTCTCTATATAGTGTCTTAGCATTTATAGGGAGTATCTTAGGCTCTTTAAGAGATTATAGATCTTATAGGGTTATAGGACTACTAACTCAGGGAATATTATATAGCTCTTTATTATCTAAATAGTCTTTTTTATCTCTCTAAAGCCTGGATAACCTAGTTTTTTATACTAGAGCTTAGATTTAGTCTTCTACTATATAGTATATATTACCTATATACCTAAATCTCTCTTATATATTATATTAAGATTAAAACCTCTTTAGTATATATTAAGTGTTATAAATACTTACCTATTAGATCTAATAAGCTTATTCTTATTAAGGTAACTTCTACTAAGGTAAAGTCTCTTTCTACTAAATATATTAATAGAGAAACTTAGTATATATAATATATCTTATAATTATATTAACTTTCTATTATTAAAGCATAGTATAACTATTTCTATATACTTAGAGTAGATAAAACCTCCTCCTATATATATTATATACGGGGTTATTAATAGAGTATACTTATTATTATTATACTATAATATATTATTTATTATATATATATTTATATCTATATCCTATAGCTAAATACTATTACTTTGCTTAACTATCTTTAAAATAGTTTCTTCTCTTCTAGTATTTTCAGGTATAGTTTTATATACTAAGTATATTCTGAGATTACTCTATACTGCCTAAAAGTTATTTAAGTTTATAAAGGTATAGTAAACTTGCTCTATTATCTTTTAACTCTCTTTTATAGACTTCTTCTTAGATATATCTATCTTATTATTATTCTTTTATAGTGTTAATAGACTTTTATTATTAGTCTTATAGATAGGGTATATTTGCTATATAGTATTAGTATAGTTATAGCTATAATAATTGCAGCCTATATAATCTCTCTTCTTAGACTCCTTTTTAGTATCTCTCTTAGATACTTTATCTATTATTTATATAATAAGTATAGACTTTACCTTACTAGTTATATAAGCCTTATTCTAGAGGTTTACTATAAGTTCTTTAACTATTATTATAGATTTATTATAATGCTTTAACTTCTAGTAAATAGCCTAGTTATAGTATTGCTTTTTAGCTTCTTAGATAAATACTTAAATAGTATTCTTAGAAGAGATAATACTACCTGCTTATTAGTATCTATACTATAGCTTACTAAACTTTAAGATATATAATATAGGGTTACTCTTTATAAGCTTAAGAGTATATATCTAATCTTATATTTATCCTCTTAGAATAATATTAATACTAGTATATATCTATATAAGGGTATTCTAAATCTTAGAACTACTCTATATATATACTATAAGGGATAAAGGCTCTTCTATAAGGTTATTATATATCTTAATTATAATTTAGAGATCCTCTCTAGGGTTAATATATCTCTAAAAGCTACTCTATAAGCTGCTATTAAGATTTATACTTATATTAACTATATAATCTAATTTATAGGTTCTTTTAGATATAGGTTCTTAGAGAACTTTATCTTAAAACCCTTAAACTAATCTAAATCTGGTTTAGAAGTCTTACTAGGTATCTATATTATTAGTAGAGTATCTATTATTATAATATCTAAATAGCTAGTCTCTTTCTATATACTAAAGTGAGAGTAGGCTAAGCTTACTAGGGTTCTTAATAGTAGTAGCACTATTAGAGAGAATATATTTCTGCTACTATTATTAACTATAGGTAGTGCTAGAGTAGTTCCTTATATATTCTATAACTATATTTAAAAAGTATTATACTTTTTATATACCTATTAGTAAGCTAACTATAGCTTAGTAATCTTTTACTAAAGGTTTATAATAGCTTTATCTTAAAACCTTACTACCTCTAAGCTTTATAGTATACTTGCTATAACTATAGATAACTATATAACTTCTTAGAAGTATATTAATATGCTTATAACGCATATATTATATTAGACAGTTATATAACTTTATTTTGCTGTTCTAATAACTACTATAAGGCAGATCTAATTTATAATATTATATAGGTTATACTACTATATAATAATAAGGATCCTATATATAGTTAGGGGTTAGGAATAAGGGTCTAATAAGTGTGTTAATTAAAGTTATATAAGCAAAGCTATTCTTATACTAAATTATAGTATATCTAGTGCTCCTCTTATATATTATTAAGCCCCTGGGTTATCACTTATGCCCTTAAATCACTACTTACGCCTCTAACCCGTATGCGGCTTAATATTGCGCCGCGCGCGGCCCGCTTATTGCAGTGAGGCGCCGCCTGCGGTCGTAATATAAGGAAAGCACTACTCTTTAAGTAAGAAGGATAATATTTCAAAAACTTAACTATTTATTTTTATTCTTTATTTTTAATAATAAATACTAAATCTACTTACTATATTTTATAGGAGTTTTTAAAATATTTTATTTTTATAAAATAAGCTCTCTTTATTTAGGTATACTTAGGTTAACCTTTTAGGTGTTCGCTTTTTTTTGCAAGCCGCGTGGGGGCCAGCAGTTTGCGCGTGTTGTTGTCCATCGATATGTGTGGAGAGAGCCTGGGAGCACAAATTGATGATGGAGCAGGATCTGCACCGGGTCGGCTTGGTAACCCGACAATGACACTGTATATAACCAGGGACAAGCGCACGATCACACGCCGTCGCCGGCGCTGCACGGCAGACTGTAAATCATCTGTGCGAACATCTCTTGTAAGAGTCCCGTTCCCAGTTCCCGTCTCTCCTTTTCTAAGTCCTCAGGCTGTCCCGACGGGTGGAGGTAGGCTGCCTGTCGACGAGTACACAAGCAGGACACAAGAGACGCGCTGCAGTATCGTGTGCAGCTGCAGGCGGCAGCGGCAGAAGCAGCAGCAACAGCAGCAGCAGGAACGACGGCGGCACGTCAAGCTGTCAACTGCTGTTCCAGTCAGCCCTTCGCCAACCCTACATTAAGGTAAGGTACTTGAACTACCACCTATCTACTTTGGCCGTAATCAGTGCGGGCTCGTTTCCCCCTGTAATAACGCCAGCGGCGTTTCTCCTACGTCTCCTAGGCTGTCGCGCCTACCTCACCTAGCCACCTCAATCAAACAATCCCTTTTTTTTTTTTTTTTTAAGACACCTTTCCTACCTTACACCGCGAAATTCTGTCGACGATCGTTTTTCTCTTGTCAATCCTCTCCGCCACTCTTCTCATCCCGGTTTCTTGCATCGCTCTATTCTACCTCTCCAGTTCTTGATTTTCGGGCTCCTGGGCGTCTCGGCTGTTTTACCTCTCAACCTGCGACTTCCTATCCACCACGGCAACTGCATCTTATTTCTCATCTTCACCCACTTCCTCCACAACAATCAGACGAACGACGTTCTCGGCCTCCGTCAAGGCCCAAACATCAAACACCGTTTTCCCGATAATCGGGCATGGGACATTTGATTGCTTGCCGCCCGCATTCTCCAGCATCCGGCCTCCCGCTCGTCCGCTCATAATCAGCATTGCTACCGCCCTCAGTCTTTCTTTTGCTACTGTCGCCTTCTTGGAACCCAATTGTCCACCATGTGGGAGGTTGTTTGGACTGATCCCGATAGGGAGTCCAGGAAGGAACATCGTGAACGCAAGGCCACTGAGAGAGAGCAAAAGGAAAAGACCCGCGCAGTTAGAAGCTCCATCTCTACTCGCAGCTCCTCGTCTTCCGACAACAAACCGTTCAGTTTCTTCGGATCAAAGAGTCTTAAGAGATCACTCGCCCCTTCCATCAAATCGTCGGTTTTGAAAGAGCCAAGTATCGATAGCACATACAGAGGATCGCTGTTATCAGCAGTCTCGGAACCGCCCCCTGTGGAATTGCCTTGCAGTCCTGTCACCACCGCTACGACAGCTGATCGCATCTCCATTCAAGAGCACTTTGTCGAAGACTCACGAAGCTCCCCGAGCTCAAATAGAGGTAATCGAGCCCTTTTTTCCCGCCTTGGCACAGCTCACTGATGCCAGGTTTCATAGATTCTGTATTCTCAAAATGGACCGACAATTCAAAATGGACGGATGTTTCGAAATGGACCGACAATTCACTGGCAGTTCCTTCGTCTCCCTGCAACACCTCAGTTGCCGAACCGCCAGCTGCGAAGGCTTCTCACTACGTTCAAACTCTCGGGCCCACCTCCTACATCACAAAGAGCACCGAGGTGACGATACTGCCCCGTAACCCCGAGAACGACCTCGCTGGTATGGTTTCGAATGTTACTATTACGGCAGAACCGATCAAGGAAGAGCCTCTAACGCCTCCTCGATCTCCTCAGTAAGTGAACCCGACTACATCAAGGACCTTGCTAACTGATTAGACCACAAATGCCTGCTTTCATTGATACGCCTGTCAAGTTGTTCCCCGGACAGCCAACGCCGAAGCATCCCCTACGCCGAGTGCCATCGTGGACTATCGCATTTAAGCCCAACAACCCAGACGCTTGGAAACCACCCGACGCCTGGGGCTGTTGCCCTCCTCCAGAGGTGCGGACCCTTATGATCGAGGATGTCATCAAGGAGTCACCAGAGGCCGAGGCAGGATTCTCCTTGTCGATTGACCTTAATGGGATGCAGCGCGAGGTGAGACGGATGGCCGCTGCTAGTACTAGCATCCGCCTATTGAGGTTGAAGGAGGTCTGGGGCGACACAAGTGACGCCAGTCTATACAAGGATCTTGAGATGGAAAAGAAGCGGTGGATGCTTTCGTCCTTGCATAACATGGACAGGCCAACGGACGCGCACAACAGAAAAACTGCGCCCAATAAAATAACGGCAGCCAAGGCGAGAAAAATTCTAGCTCTCTATGAGACACAAGGTGAGTCCCATGTTTATGACGTTGCGTTGCGCGACTAACCTTCTCAGCAACCACATCGTACTTGGCGGCGGTCCACTTCAACAAGCAAGTTTATCACCTGTCGTCTGCGCCGCTGTCACACACTTTGTTCCCCAATATACACCCAATTCTCGTGCCCGCGATCTCGCCTTCGGCATTCCCGGTAGCCCCGTCACTTTTCGGGGCCGTCTACTCCCTCAGCCTCCCGGCACTGCTACCATCGCCAGAGGTACCCGGCCTCCTGAAGAACATCCACCGATGTCTTTCTCCCGGAGGCACCTTCCATCTCACCCTCATCGACCCTCTCCCCGTCACAACGACTCTGGGACCCCGTATGCGCTCGTGGATTGAGGACAACCTCATTTTCAACCTGGAACGGAACTTCCGCTGCATGAACCCGAGCAAACTCTTTCCCCTCTGGCTGGCAGACGCTTCCCTACGTGCTGAAGGCAGTACCATCACCACAGTGAAGTTCTTCGCCATCCCACCCACCGACAAACCAGACACGGCCACGACAGACGCCGAGCAACTCGCGGAAAGAGCTATCAAGCAGGAGCTTCGCAGTCTGGTCGGTCGGATGCTGTGGAAGGAGGTGTGGGGGCAGTACATCGCCGCCGACAAATGGTGGTGGGAAGACGACGAAATCGTTGACGAGTGCGACCAGCTTAAGACTTCGTGGGAATATAGCATCATCGAGGCGGTGAAAGATGCATGATGGTCTGAAAAGATCTCTTCAACTTGGGGGAGCCGATGCTTTCTGATATGGCGTTAGGAGGCCATATTTCTTTCACTATACCCAACATGGCGACGAGCCACTTGTTTCGCCCTATTTCCGGGTCGGCAGATCAGCCGGACTTGGTATGAAATCATGTTCGCCGTTGTACTCCCATTTATCGAGATTTTTGGGGACTGTGGGGCAGAGTTACAGGTTTACGGGACTGAGCTGCTTTACCTTTGGAATGATATGTTGGGACTGGCTATGTGCACGATGTATGATCAGGTTAGAATGGGCTACATGCCTACCTTATGGCAAATGTCGTGTGCTGCAGAGGTGTTCCAGAGTGGAAACGCAAATGAGGTTCTATCCTATTGCCGAAAAGTTCGGATCCTGCGCTTTATTGGACCCACACATCCCAATAAGCAAAGTGTGCACAGGTTGGATATTCCGGGATATAGATTTACACTTAAATATAGGTTATTTATATTTATTATATATTAACTCTTGATTTTCTATTAAGTTTATAGGTATAACGCAGCCTCTCTATAAAAAGACTTTAATAAATTTACCTAGTTTATAGATATAATTTAGTATCTAGCTACTATATAGTAATTTTATCTACTTTATAATAAATCTTCTAAGTCCACGCTTCTTAATAATATATATAGCCTTTAGTTATATAATTATAAGCCTAGTCTAAAAACCTGCTAAGTTACTAAATATCTCTCTATCCTATAGCTATACTTATATATATCTATCTTACTAAATAGCTTTATAATCCTTAACTTTATAGTTTAATAATAATATCTATTAACTTATCTTCTTATCTATTATCTATACTATTAATACTATCTCTATTACTGCTTTATCTACTAGTACCCTTATTTAATTAGGCTAGCTAATACTTTTATAGCTATACTATTATTAATAATACTCTCTCTATATTAAAGCAGTTAGTATAAGCTATACTTGTTAATATTTAAGCTCTAAAGAGCTATCTCTATCTTACTATTATAGAGAGTCTATTTAAAAAAAGACTACTCTATAGAGTATCTAAGGATCTATATAACCTCTATTACTAAGTCTACTTATTTATATATAATATAAATATATATCTAGAGGTTTTTTATAGAGATATTAATAAAAGCTTTCTTAAAGGCTATATTAATAATATCCTTTTAGTATTATTTAGGCTATTTAATAAGAGAGAGAGCTTTATTAATTATATTAATATTAAACTTAATTATAATCTTTTATATATTATTAGTAATAATAGGTATGCTTTATATATACTTAATATATTAATATACTAGATTTTATATTAATATCTTAGAGGACTTACTATAGATTATAGAATAAGAATAAAAAAGAGAAATAGATATAAAGCCTTACTTATATTAATAAAGCTTTTATACTTCTAGCTATAAAAACCTCTTAGAAAATACCTTTTTAATTAAGGAGTTATCTTTTATATATACCTTACTAAAAGATTAACCTTTTAAGCAAGAAGTTATTAAATATTATTAAGTTTGTAGTTACGACGCAGCCCCCCGCAAAAAAGACTATACAAATTCACTCAGTTTATAAATATAATTTGGGAAACACTATAGAGGCACTTTGACCTATGCTCTCTACCAGTTAAGGATAATAATATAGAAACTCTATACGTTTAAATATTATATATAGTAGTATTTATAGTATTTTACTAAACGGTTTATCTTTTAGGTATTTTTTATAATATCTTGCTAAAAGATTTAGTAAAGATATTTCTAGACTATAAAAGCCTTAGTAGTCTATTTAGCCTTAATATAATTAGCTTTATTATATATAGTATAGTATTATCTATATTATTACTATTTTACTAATATATTTAGCTAGAGAATATATCTAACTTTATATAAAGGTTTACTTATTAATAAAAATATATAGAGTTTCTATATTATTATCCTTAATTAGTAAAGAGTATAGATTAAAGTATCTCTATAGTATTTTTTAAATTATATCTATAAGCTAGGTAAATTTATTATAGTTTGTTTTATAGAGAAGCTAATATAGCTTATTAGAGTAAACGTATTATTAGGTGAAATATAATATAAATAAATAAAGAATCTCTCTTTAAAGGCAGTAAATACTCTAGGAACCTTTATTATATTTATTATATTTATTATATTTATTATATTTATTATATTTATTATATTTATTATATTTATTATATTTATTATATTTATTATATTTATTATATTTATTATATCTAATATACTAAGCATATTTAAGTTTATCTATATACTTAAGGGGTTAAATATCTTTAATATATTTTATATCTTAATTATATATTAATTACCTATATAAAGAAAAAACTTTATTATCTATAATATAGAGCATAAACTAATATTTATACCTAGATTATTAGTAATATATAATATGCTAATTATAGTTCTGTATTACTAGTCCTCTACCTAAACCCTTCTATCTCTATATACTATCTAATTAAATCTGTAGTTATTCTATAATAGAAATAAGTATTATAAGGGTATTTACTATTATAGCTATACTTAAGCTAGGTTAGTAAAAGAAATAGGCTTATTATACTAAAGTATATTAATATACTTCTGCTTAATAATAATATTATTATTATCTTTAACTATAGAAAGCTAGCTAATATTAACCTAATAGATAGTTATAAATACTTAATCCTTCTAAAGATAGTTAATATATACCTAATAGATATTATTATTAATCTAAGGAAAGCTCTCTATATTACCCTACTCCTTAGTAATAGTAATAGATACTATAAGGGTAATAATATAATTATAAATAGCTTAAATACTATTAATATCCTTATATTAGTAGTTTAATACCTCCTTATCTTTAGTAAAGTTAATATTAGTAAGGGTATTAATAATAGTAAAGTTATTATTATTAATTATAGCTTATAAGATATAACTATTACCTTTAGTATAAGTACTAGGAAAGTTATAATATAGTATATTCTTAATAATAAAGAATATAGAGGTAGTTCTAAACTATAGGTTACTCTTAATATATTTAATAATAAATATCTTAAGGGTATTAATATATATAAATAAACTAATAATAGTATATCTAGCCTAAACTAAGGTATAGATTTTATAATAGTTATAGTCTTAGGTAATTACTAATTTAGTAATATCTATAACTATAATATATACTAAGAAAGTAGTAATAAAGCCTTATATAGTTATAAAGCTAGTATAGAAGTGGGTAAGCTAGTAGTATCTAGTAGCCTATATAATAGTAGCTTAATTAGTAATAATAACTCTCTTTAGAGGGTTAGTATAAGGATTATTAATAGTAATTAGGGTAGCTAAGAAGCTAGCAGTTATAGATAAGCTAGGTATAGTATATATAATAGGTATATTAAAGACACTAAATATATTAGCTAATATAGCCTTAGTATAGATATTACCCTAGTTAAGACCTACTATAGATATATTATACTTATTAAGAGTCTTTAGTATAAGGTATTAAGTAGAGACTAGAAAGCCTAGGCTTTTATAGACTAGGGACTAAGTTATAGTTATAGCAATAACCTTAAACTTATCTATAGTAAGGGAGATATATTTACTAATAATATTAATAGCCTTAATAATATTATACTTATTATTAATATTAAATACCTTAGTTAAGGTATTATAGCTAAGTTATATATCTTAGAGTAACTTAGAGATTATATCTACTTAATTAGCATAGATATATATTACCTTAATAACTATAGTATATAGCTTGGTACAAATAGAGATATTAACTATATTAAATATAGCTAAGGCTATAGCCTTATTTTTAGAAATAGAAGTAGCCTTAGTATTAAATCTATTATTAGTAGCTATAGTATTAATAATAATAAGTTAATTAGGCTTAATATATTTAATACTATCTTTACTATCTTTACTCTTATTAATGCTTTTATTACTAAGGGACTTAGAGTTAGTCTTAAGGTTAATTAGTATACTTAAGTTATTAATACTAGTAATATAAATAGAATTAAGGTATTATCAATCTTATAAAGCTAGGTTAATATTTAGCTATTTATTAATACTTATTAGATTAAGAAAATTATAATAAAATATATTAGTATTAGTTAGCTATAGGTATAAAATATAATAGGTATTAGTTTTAGAGTAAAGAATATATAGTATTTCTAAGATATTCTTTTAGTTACTATACTTTTTATACTTAATATCTGAGATATATTTATAAGCTTAGAGGTTAGTAATATAGTAGGTAGGCTTATTAATAGAGATAGGTTTACTAGAAAAGTAGTATTAAATACTATTAAGGGTAATTAAGTTAATCTTAGGTATACTATATTTAGTATATTAACTAGTAATATTAAAGTAGTAACTAGGTATATATTATAGTAATTATTCTAAAGGTATAAAATATATACTCTAAATTATAAATATCCTAAATATAATAAGTATAATAATAGAGTAATAGAAATAACTTTAATAAAGATAAATAAAGTAGATAGTAATAAATATATTAATATAAAGAAGGCCTTTATATTAATAAAGGCTAGAACTATAAGGGCTAGAAAGGATAGTAAATAATATAACTCTACCTATAAATAGGCTAGAATAATAAAAATAGGCTTAAAAGATATATAAAGTAATTTGCAGATCTAATTAAAAGAGATTACTAAAAAAGAGTATAAATTTGCTAAGGAATTTCTAAAAAACTTAAGAAATTAAGTATTAAGGTATTAATAATAATAAAGATAAGTCCTCCTCTCCTCTATACTTCTCCTTTACTATAGTTCTTCTATAATAGATTTATATACTAAGAGGGCTCTCTTAGAAATTATACTACTAAGTTCTACTTATTCTATTCTAATTATCTCTTTAAGACTTTTTATAATATTATAAAGGAGAGTCTTAATAAATAAATAAATCTATTTATATAAAAATATATAAAATTCTATTTATAAACCCTTCTATTTAATAGTTTCTTCTTAATAGGTAATTCTTCTATTAAAAAGGTTTATTAAGTGCTATTATTTTCTGCTATAAACTATACCTTAATAATAGTTTTATAACCTCCTCTTTTTTATTATATTTCTTATCCTATTTTAAACTCTAATATAGCTAAAACTATTCTCCCTACTAAGATAGATATAAGAAATTATAGTAATATAACTCTTTAAGAGTATTTTACTCTATCTATTTCTATTAATTAACTCTCTATTAGATATAATCTTCTCTATTATAGTTATATTTATCTAAAATATTAAGATATTTAGAATAAAATAGTATATCTATAATTATAACTTATAGTTAAGGTTTAGTACTTATACTTTAATTTAGTATTTAGAGAACTTATATTTAAAGTTAGTATTCTAGATAATTAAGTTTACTATTTAATATATTAAATAAAGCTAACTTTAGCAAATCTCTTAGAGGGGGGATTATAAGCTTATTATTATTTTTAAAGTTTCTTATATTATTATTTAGAAGTAAGAGTTAGATAGGTTTAGATATAAAGAGTTATATAGAAAAAAAAGGATTTTTCTTAAAATCTTATTAGCTATATAAGGTATCTTATAGAGTAAAGCTAATATTGATAAGTATATTATAGAATTCTATAGTAATAGCAAAAATATATTAGTTAATAAAAGGGATTTCTATATTAGTAAAGAGTTCTCTATTTCTCCTAGCTATATAGCTAAATTATAGTAATAAGATACTCTTTTAAAGAAATATTTAGGCCTATTTAATATATCTAAGTTTATATATAAATCTATCTCTTTATTAGGTTAAATTAACTATATAATAACTAGTTAATAAAATTATTCTAAGATATATTAGAGCCTCTATTTTATAGTACTATCTATTAAGATTATTTATAATATCTATAAATTATTAATTACTTTTTAAATCCTATATAAAGTTCTAGTAAAAGTAATTACTATTTACTTAGTTTATAATAATTATTATCTAATAACTATTATTATAATTAAATAATAAGAAAGTAGCTATAATATTTTAAAAGTTACTTATATCTCCTCTTATTATACTAACTATATCTATTATAATCTCTATTCTAGGTATTTAAAATAGCTTTTAAGATAGAATATAAATAAAAAGTAGAAACTCTCTAATTATAAGCCTAAAAAGGCTTATAACTTTAAAGTTATCTAAGTTTTCTTATCTTATTAGTATCTCTTATATATTATAGAGATTAGAAAGATATTCTACCTTCTCTATACTATTAATAAGTAATTCTCACCTATATCTTATTATTAGGTAATTTACTAACTACTAGTTATTTTATATATATTAAAAAACTACTAAAATAGGTTAATTATTATTTAGTATAGAGTTAGCAGGCTTTATATAGTTAAAAACTACTAAGTTATTATAAAATTTAAAGATAACTTATATTACTAAAAAGAGTATAAGATATAGTAATATTAATAGTTTTATAGATCTAGAATAATTATAATACTTTAATAAATTAATTAGTTACTACTAATTATTTACTCTTTTATATTTCTTAATCTTATCTCTTATTACTATATTTTAAATAGTTAGATACTTTAATAATTCTTTATTACTTTTTAAAGCCTTAGTATTAGATATACTAATAGGTTAGATCTATAAATAAATATCTTTAAGTATAGATAGGTTAAGACTTATTCTATTAGATAAAAAGAACTTTAGGTTTATAAATTATAAAATATACTTATTCTTCTAGTTTTTTATTACTTTTAGTATTATCTACTTTAGTATTCTCTTGCTATTTTTAAAGATCTAGTCTTAAATAGTTCTATTTAGCTTTAAAGAAACCTAATATCTTTTAAATAGCTCTTTATTTATAAAAGTTACTAATAGTTAGTTAATCTAGGTTCTGTTTCTTATTTATAGAAGCTATTTTAGTAGTACTAAGCTTCTAAATTATATAAAAGATTTAAACTAGTTAACTAAATATAGGCTAAAAGCTTATAATAGAGGTTTAGTATAGTAAAAGTTAATTAGATATAGTTATTTTAATAAGACTTTAGTTATAATAGCTAGGACTTTAGATAAGATTCTAGTTATAATATATATTAAAGTTTATAATCTTTTCTCTACTCTCTTTTCTAATTACTAATTATTATAAAACTAGTTTTATCTATTATATAAGTTAATTAGTAGCTCTAAAAAGACTACTCTATTTAATTTAGATACTTATAGATAGATAAATAGTATATCTAGAGCTGTTTTCTTAAGCTAAGTAGTTATACTATTTCTTAGACTTTTATTATTAAAGTTATCTTCTATATCTCTAATTATATAATATTAAAGAGATTATCTAGCTTTAATAGGTTTTATAAAGTAATATAAAATTACTATAATATTTATAGAGTATATTAGAGTTTTAGTTTTTAATATTCTAATAGTATTATATAAGCTAGTAATAATATATTATAGTTTAAAAGGAGGAAATAACTTCTATACTATATCTAGAATCTTACTCTAATATTTAATAAGTATATATTTTATTAGTAAATTAGAGAGATATATCTAGCTAGTTATATCTTAGTATTATAGAAATAGAGTCTTATATTTAATTATTAGTAGCTAATATCTTAGTTTTTCTATAAGTTTAAAGCTTAATATATCTTTAATAATCTAGTTTTATATCTAAAATTAGCTCTTACTTAGTTTATTAAATATAAGATCTATTAATTATCTAATATTAAAAGTAGAAAGCTTTAAGAATCTTAGCTCTTAAATATAGTTATTTAGAGTATTACTATTATTAAAAATAATCTTTCTTATTATAATATTTTTAGAAAGAAAGCTAGTAAGAGAAAAGAGTAATTAATTTATAGACTAAATAGATAGATTAAATAAAAGTAGTTATAAAATCTAAAAATATTATAGTATAGTAGTTAATATTAAATATCTTTTATTTAAAAAAATAGATTAGATAGTATATATAAATATAGATAAAAAAGAGAAGATCTTAGAAACTAAAAGGATTAATAATACTTTCTTATATCTACTAATTACCTTAAAATATTAGTAATTTATTAATATTCTATAAAAAAAATAATTAACTTCTTTTTTTCTTAGCTCTCTTAGCTTTAATAAAGATAAAGTAAACTTAAAATAAAAAATCTAATAATATATCTAATAGTAAATTAGAGTAGTTATTTATAAAAAAAGAATAAAAAAAACTATAGCTATTAGTAGTTATTAAAATAAGAGATCTAGTTATAAAACTAGATAAATATTCTCTTCTATTTTTTAATATTAACTTCTCTTTCTCTAATAGTTATCTTTTTCTCTATTTCTTAATCTTAACTTAACTTCTCTAAATTCTTCTTTTTATATCTATAAATTACTTTCTCTTATTATAGCTAACTATAACTTTCTTATATTAGATATTAAAAATACTAATTAGCTTTATTTTTATTATCTTTTTCTAAAAGCTACTTTCTAGATACTTAGTTTTAATATCTCTATATCTTAGATAAAATAGAATAATATAATTCTTTTTATCTAGTACTTTAATAACTAGTTTTAAATAATTCTCTTTTTCTTATACTTTTTATTACTTAACTAATATCTATTATTTTTTTAGGCTACTATAAGTCTTATTTAGCTTTATTTTAATATTTTTAGTAATAAATATTTAAAAGTAGCCTTTATTTTATAAGTGTTTTCTAATAAGACTACTAATATAATAAGACTAGCTTTCTAGAAAGTTTATCTTAGTAAGTAAGACTTTAATTAAATATTTAAAGTAACTAAGAAAACTAGTAATTTTTACTATTAAGTCTTTATTTATATCTTTACTATTTTCCTTTTTAGCTTATAGTAAATAAAGGTTTTTTAATATATAGTAACTACTTATAGCTTATTTATTTAATTCTAGAATAGTTATAATATAATACTCTATATTTATTATAAAAAGTATATCTATACTATAAAAAACTCTATAACTAGTATTTTTATTTATAAACTATACTTTAAATATATTTCTATACTAAATACTTCTTATACTAACTACTTCTTTTATAAAATCTAAGAAAATTACTCTTATAATAATCTAAGTATTTATAAATACTATAAATATAGAATTAAGTATAATAATAAAGTAAAAAAGAGTAAAAAATTTAATAGTATTATAATAATTCTATAGTTTTAAATTCTAGCTAATATTACTATATTAGCTATATCTAAATTTAACTTTTTAATCCTTTAAAACACTCTTTATTTTTAATAGACTTAAAAATATTATCTAGGGGCTAGGTTTACCTACTCTTAATACTCTTTTATACTAAAGCTATTTCTAAACTTTAACTTTATAAAGAGTACTAATTACTTAGAGCTTTATATTATAAATTAAAAAAAGAAAGATAGAGTAACTAAATATATTTTTATAAAATAGAAAAAAAGGAAAGAAATAATAGAAATATTATTAAGTAGTAATAAGAATATAAAAGAAATATTCTCTAAATAGGTTTATAAAAATAACTTTAAATCCTATTTAAGTATAAAATTAATAAGATCTCTTTTATAAATATCTTTCTTTTTCTTATTAATAATAGTATTATATAGCTGCTTTTAGTATTAATAGCTTTATTACTATACTCTTAGTTATCTAAATATTAGTATTCTTTTTATAGGTTAGTAACTATACTTTAATACTCTTTTCTCTTTTCTTCTCTTTTATCTATTTTTAAACTATTAGTTTTTTTATTTATTTAGTTTAGTAATAGCTATATTTATAGGAGAGGTTTTTAATATTATTATTAAAAAGCTATAGATCTCTAATATCTTATACTTAGTATAGATATTAAAGTTATTAATAAATAGATTACTATTATATTAAAAGATAGTTAGTAATAAAATAGTATATTTTAATAAGTTAATATTATCTCTTATTTTTATCTTTAAAGTTTAGAAATATTATTTCTAGAATTTTAAACTTTTAAAATATAAGAAATAAAGAAAAGAAGATCCTATAAATAAGTATAAATAGATCTATAAATTATTAAACTAAGTATTTAAGAATAAAAGAAAGATTATAAATCCTTTAGATCCTCTATTTTAATATACTTCTTTTCTTTCTCCTTTAATATCTATAGGATTTCTACTACTAGTTACTATTTAGCCTTTAATATTTTAATTACTATTTCTAAGTCTCTTAAATACTATCTTAATCTTATTATAAATTATAATATATTCTCCTCTTTATTTCTAATTATCTTCCTAAATATTATTAGTTTTTTATCTTCTTTTTTTAGTATATAGTTATTATACTTTTTATTTCCTAGTACTAGAAAGACTTTTACTAGATTTCTCTCTAAATTAGATCTATAAATATTAATATTACTTAGTTTTTAATATTCTTTAAGTACTTAAATAAATCTTTAAAGTTAATTTCTATTAAATATTCTACTTATAATCTCTTTTTCTACTAATATTACTAGTTAATATAATAGAGTGTTAGAAATATATAATAAGATATAAAAGAGGCTTTGCTATTAGTAGTTAAGCTTCTTAATTAAAGATTTATTAATTAATTCCTTAATATTAAATACTAGAACTAAATTATCTATTTCTAACCTCTCTTTTTTTTATATTTACTTATATTAATTATTACTATATTTTATAGTTTTCTTATATTAACTCTTAATTATCTTTTTAGCTTACTTTCTATCTTTATTAAGTTATAGAAAGGCTTATAGATATATCTAAACCTCTTTTTCTTATATAGTTACTAAATTCTAATTAAGAACTTTCTAGGTTAGTATTAGAGTTTTAATAGGTATAATAGGTTTAAATCTATATAAAAAATAGAAAAAGCTAAAGCTAGTTAAAGTATAAATACTTAATTAGTCTATAAATAGAGTAATAAGTAAATATAATTAAGGGTTAATATTCTTTCTTTTTCTAGTTTATATTAATAAAGAATAAGTAATAGGCTAATAACTAGTCTTAATTACTCTATTAGCTCTTAGATTATAGGCTAATATTACTTTCCTCCTTATACTATATCTTTTATTAAACTTAATAATAATACTTTTATTTTCTAGACCTCTATTAATAATAATTTTACTATATAGCTTATATTAATAGATAATCTTCTTTTAAATAAACTTTATAATCTTAGCTATAGTTACTTATCTAAGCTAGTATACTTTAAACTATCTAGTAAGCAGGTTCTAAGTCTCTATAAGGTACTACTTATCTACTCTCTATATATCTAATAAAATCCTTATAAAGGGTAATCTCTTTAATAAACTATAGGTTCTTATATTATCTATATATTAAGCTCTCCTCTTCTAGTAATTAGAATAACTTTTTAGGAACTTTTTAACTTCTAAATATATATTACTCTATATATAATAGTTAGATAATCTCCTTACTATAACTTACTTACTTATATAACTGCTTTTCTTATAGGCTTTAGTAATTAGCTTCTTTCTCTATTTAGAGTTATTAATAATTTATCTTAGTATTAGCTTCTAATTTATTAGTCTAGTAAAAAGCAGGTAGTTTTAAATATAGTAGTTTAGAGCTTTAACTTTAAAATTATAGTATCTAATAAGTTAAATCCCTAGAAAGCACCTTTATATTATTAAATAGTAGGTAATCTATTAAAAATATACTAAATAGGCCTGTAAATTATTAAGAAGAGTATCTAAAATAGTTATTATACTACTAATAATTTCCTATATATCTCCTATAAAAACCTCCTCTATTTATTATATATTACTATATTATTATACTTAATTAAAGAAGAAACTAGCCTTAATATTAGTAAAAAAGATCTATAAATTAATCTAAGAATTAATTTCTCCTTTTACTTCTTTATTAATTATATCTAAAAAGCTTTAGAGTTTCTATAAGAGGCTATCTGCTACTATATTTTATATACTATAGATATATTATACCTTAAAGTTAAATATTTAAATCTATATAATTTATTAAATAATAAGAGCTCCTAGAAGGTTTATAGCTACTCTATTTAGTTATATAACTAAGATCTAGATATCTATTTCTAGAATAAAGTATCTTTTATAGAGGTAATTATATACCCTTTTTAAGGCTTTTAGGATACTATATAGCTTCTTTTTCCTAATATTATAGAATAGTTCTAGTTCTAACTAAGTGCTACTCTTAAAGTAAGAAACTATATATTAGTTATTAATAAATTAGTCTAGAACTCTACTCTATTCTATATTACTAGTATTAACTATAAGATATATATCTCCTCTTCTAGAACTATAATCTAAGGTAATAAGAATTAGAGCTTTAATAAGTATTAACTTTAAGATATCTATTACTATCTTATACTTCTCTTTCTAATAAAAAGAGATATTCTTCTTAAATAAATTAGTAAGTAGCTTTATAATAGTTAAATAGTTCTTTACCTAGAATCTATAAAATATTATAATTTCCAGAAAAGCTCTTAACTCTATTAAATTAGTATAAGTAATCTATTTATAGATCTTAACTATCTTTGCTTCTTCTAGATAATATCTATTAATACTATAAATATAGCTAATAATTATTACTACTTTCTAGGCTTATTAAGACTTAACTACTATTACTATATACTTTACTAGCTCTAAATTAACTAGAACCTTATTAATATTCTATAAATATTCTAAAATAAATCTATAAATTTCTAGATAAAACTTAATCTCTTTTTTATTATAGTATAAAGTTAGTTTTTTAATAGTAATATTATTAAAAAAGGCTTTATAATAACTAAATATAAGGTTATATAGAATTCTACTTATTACTCTTATAAATTATATAATTAAATTTATTACTTTTTAAGGTAAAATATATATATATAGTAGTCTAATAAGTAAGGTAAATATAGTTAAGTTTCTGCTTATAGGGTTTAAGAGAACTTAGTTATATTCTAAGAAGAAGTCTAAAAGGGATAATAACTAGTATATAGTAAAATCCTCTAAAAAGTTATTTATAGAGGGAAATAGTGCTATATTTTAAATTATAACTATATTTATCTTTATTATAGAGTTAATAAGTCTTATCTTACTATCTTTCTTATATATAAGAAAGAATAGATTATAATATACTATATAACTCTGCTCTAGGATTCCCTTCTCTAGTCTATCTTTTAGAATTATAATAATATTCTATTTTAACTCTCTTAATATTAGAATTCCTTTTACTTACTATACTTTATATAGGATTATCTATATTATCTATAGAAAAGTAATAAAAGGGTAAATAGAGCTATAATAAGTAAATTTCTAGGCTAAAGCTTCCTCTCTTATTATTAAAATAGCTATAAAAAGCTTCTTTTCTTTAAGCTATAGGTAATTAATAGTTTTTAGAATAGCTTCTAGCTAGGTCTTTATAAGTTTTATTTCTAGTTTAATACTTAAAAACTTTAGTATAATTAGGCTAGTAAATAGAATATTAAGATCTAGCTTTATATTCTTTTCTACTTTTACTTATACTTTTAGCTTTTACTCTAAGTTACTATTTAGAGTTAAACTATCTAATATAGTATTATTAATAGATTAAATCTTCTTATGTTTTATCTTATATAGTATATTAATATCTTCTATTAGTAATATAGATATTATCTATATAGATATATAGTAATAATAAGAAAAAATAATATCTATAGCTATAATAACTTTAATTTCTTTCTAATATATTAATTTATACTTCCTTCTAGGCACTCTCTTTTTTACTACTTTCTTTTTAGATCTATAAATATAATACTAATAGTTAATACTATAACTATTATATCTTTTAGTATATCTAGTATTTATAATTACTTTATAGATATTATTAAGCTTAGAAATAACTTCTTTTTAGATTATAGTTTCTAGAATTTTATTAAAAATTAATCTAAATTCTTTAAAAATAGTAATAACTTTCTTATCTAGCTCTATCTATTACTTAACTTTCTCTAGTAGGTTATATAAGCTCTTAAATACTTACTAAATTACTTTAATATTCTAATATATCTTTATACTATTTAATATTATATCTAACTCTTTTTTATCTTTAACTTTATTAACTTACTAATTATCTTTTATAAATTTTAAGCTTATTACTATATTAGATCTATTAGTAGTAGTCTCTATTTTCCCTCCTTTATAGGAGATATAAAAGTATATTAATATTATAAAGAGATAAAGCAGTCTATCTTAGTAATAATTTCTAGAAAGTAAGTAGTTAAGTCTCCTATATAGAATAATAATAAAATATTAATCTTAATATTTCCAGACTAAAAAACTTTAATAATCTAGTTTTATATATAATCTAAGGTTATTCTAGTCTTTAAGATAAAAGAGGCTTCTAGTACTAAGTTCTTATTATAAGTATTTTTTAAAAAGATAAAGAAGCTAATATCTTAAATTATATTACCTCTAATATAGATATTATCTATAATTATATCTATAAATTAGGTTCTCTACTCCTTATTAGTAATTTTATAGATTTTTATATTAGTTCTAACTATATTACTCTATAAGTTTAGATACCTAATATATCCTTTACTAATAAGATTAATTACTAAGCTACTATTAATAATTTCCTTAATTAGTATATTTATAGAGCTATAAAGGGTAATTATAATCTATTAGTAAGTTATAATAAAGTCTAAAATAGTAATATATCTTAGTAATAGAAGAAGTATAGAATCCTATTTCTCTATTATAGTACCTATTTTAAAGATAGGATTAATTATATAGCAGTTAAACTATACTTACTTAGTCTATAAATTCTTAAATAAGATTATAGAAATAGTAGCTAAAGTTACTTAGCTTTTAGAATAGTTTTTATTATTATTCTATTAGTGTATCTACTCTTATAGCTTCTTATTACTAGCTTCTATTTTATTAAATTAATCTAGAAATATAATATTAATAGAGATAAAGATCTCCTATATCTTTAAATTATATCTATTCTTATACTTATTAATTATTATTTTAGTAGTATTATAAACTATTCTATCTTAGTCTAGCTAGTTTTAATAAAGAAAGGTTTTAGAAATAGCTATCTTTCTATTTACTCTCTTACTATATAGCTCTAGTATAAGTATATAGCTAGTTTGCAAATTACTATATTAAATCTAAGGCTTATCTTACTCTTCTTATTTCTATTATTTAACTAGCTCTTCTAGGGTGTTCTATAATATAATATTATTAATATCTTCTTTATTATTAGAAAGTTTAGTAACTTACTAGGTAATTTAAATTAGAGAATTTTAAACTATAGATAGGTCTGCTATTTAAAAGGCTTATTAAATATAAGTATTATAAGGTTCTAAGTAATAGCTTCTTACTTTTACTTATTCTATAGTAGTAATATCTTTAACTAGATTAATATACTAGTTTCTTAGCTTAAAGCTAAAGAATATTATATTAATAAAGTTATATAACTATATTATATCCTTTCCTTAATCTATAAAGCTAATAGATTACTTAGAGTATAGTTTATTATAACTAATAACTTATATAATCTCTTCTATTAGTCTTAGCTACTACCTTTCTACTATTCTACTAGTAGCTACTATATAGTTTATAAAGCTGTTTTTATTAATAAGAATATACCTTAAAATTATCTAGCTATTTATTCTTCTAGCTATATAGTCTTTATTAATAATATCTGCTTTAACTTAGATATTAGAATTAAGAGTGCTAATAAAGTAGAAAGGTGCTATATAGTAGCAAACTTCCTTTTAGCTAGCTTTAAGGTACTTAATATAGCTAATAATAATATAGGCTACTACTCTATAAAACTAGTAATATCTAAAAGCCTAAAAAAGTATATATTATTATAGTTTCTCTTACTAAAAGCCTCTATAGCCTCCTCTTTCTCTACCTCTTCTAAACTCTTAATATTATTAGTAGCTGCTTTAGTAATTACTATAACTAGCTTATAGATAATAGTACTGCTATTACTAATATTAAGTTTATATATTATTCTAAGATTATTATTTATAAGGTTTAGTAGCTTCTATAGTATTTAAGTTAAAAGTATTATCTTCTTAGCTAGTAACTCTCTTAATAAGGCTTAGAATATCTATTTTATAGTTAGCTCTATTAATATTAAGAGTTTTAAAGTTCTCTATAAGAGAGTTAATAATTAAGCTTATAGTCTATACTATAAAAGGTTCTTTAGCCTTAGCTCTCTATCTTATTAGAATTATCTTTATAGAAACTTAAAGTATAGTTATTAATTTAGACTTAATAAGGCCTAATAGTTATTAAAGTTTCTACTAAGTAGTAAACTATTTAATTAGAGTATCTTTAACTATAACCTATTACTTTAAAATAACTTTAGTAAGTTAGTAGTTAAGACTTTAAGCTATAGCTCTTATTACCCTCTCTAAAAAGTAGTAATAGGTAATATAAATAAGTTTAGTATCTATAAGTTTTAGATCTCTATATAGAATAGCCTTCTATTAAAGCTAGTAAATAGTAGTAATTAATACTATAACTTATAAAGGGTTATTATTCTTAATATAAGAGCTTATAACTAGGTTTTAAAGATCCTTATTAGAGTTCTATTAATATTTTAGGTCTATAAATCTAAATTAGTAAAGAAGTTTCTTCTTAGCTTTCTTCTAAGTTTTAGCCTTATTAATATAAAATTATACTATATCTTAATAGTTACTAAAGCTATATATATAAACCTTATTCTTTATATTTATATTAGTTTTATAGTAAAGCTTAAAAAGGCTCTTATAGTTTATAATAAAGTCTAAGATATTAATTCTAATAAACTTAGATATACTAGTTAAGTAGGGAGTTATTATAGCTATAATAAAGTATCTTATTAGAAGGTTAGCTAGAACTATAATATCTTAATTAGTATATATCTTCTTAGATAAATAATAAGAACTAGGAGGTATTACCCCTATTTCTAGAGAGAGATTTATAGACCTATCTATACTATCTTTAGAAGCTAGCTATTTTATAGCTTATAGTTATATCTTACTAAATAAAGTTTTTATAAACCTCTCCTCAGACTACTTTCCCTTATTAGAAGAGGATTTAGTATCTAAGTTATTATTTAAATAAAAAGAAGATATAATACTTATAGGCTTATAAATATTAGATTTATTATTATATAGTTAAAGTAATAAAGCTTTCTAAGTAGAAAAGTGAATTTATTATTATAATACTTTCTAAATAGAAAGATAAAGTAGGTAATTATAACTCCTTTAAATAATAAAAAAGGAAAAATAATATAAACTAAATAAATATAAAAAAATCTCTTAACTTTAATCTTACTACTCTAGGCTTTAATAAATCTACTTTAAGTCTTATTACTTAATATAAAAGAGTCTTCCTAATAATACTTTTATCTTAGAAGATTTTACAGCTTTACTATATTAAAATATCTTAAATATTAGTATTCTTTGCTCTTAGCACTTAAAGCTATATTAGTAAGGGGTTTATTAATATTTATTTACTAATCTAGTTAATTTTACTATACTTATTAGCTTAGTAAGACTGCTAATTACTATATTAGTCTTAAATATAGCTATCTTAGCTACTCTAGCTATAACTTACTAGTTAAATAATAGTAATATTAAAAGTATATAAGAGAGGGGGAAAGGGAGTATATTTACTAAAACCTGTTAATAGTATATAAAAGAGAGTATATTAGGATCTTTATTATTTCCACCTTAATTCTAAGAGAATATATAGCTATTACTATTCTTATAAACTAAGATAAGCTTATAAATATCTTCCTCTATCTTTCTATATTAGCTATTAATTATATTATTATTCTTTATTATTTATAGATTTATTAAGTATATTATTATATTTAAAGTAGATTAGTTATATATATATATATATATTAATAGCAGGGATATATAGATATAATAAAGGCACCCTACTCTCTAAGAAGCCTTTAAAGGCTATTAAAAAGAGTAAAAAAATCCACCTCTAGGTACTATTAATAAAGGCTAGAACTATAAGAGCTAGAAAGGATAGCAAATAATATAACTCCACCTATAAATAGG
Source organism: Colletotrichum neosansevieriae (assembly GCA_036785495.1). Classification (NCBI taxonomy): domain Eukaryota; kingdom Fungi; phylum Ascomycota; class Sordariomycetes; order Glomerellales; family Glomerellaceae; genus Colletotrichum; species Colletotrichum neosansevieriae. The sequence goes on from JAVHLV010000480.1 coordinate 24,045, forward strand.
CTAGAATAATAGAAATAGGCTTAAAAGATATATAAAGTAATTTGCAGATCTAATTAAAAGAGATTACTAAAAAAGAGTATAAATTTGCTAAGAAATTTCTAAAAAACTTAAGAAATTAAGTATTAAGGTATTAATAATAATAAAGATAAGTTCTCCTCTCCTCTATACTCGTCCTTTACTATAGTTCTTCTATAACAGACCTATATACTAAGAGGGCTCTCTTAGAAATTACACTACTAAGTCCCACTTATCCTATTCTAATATTAATAAAGATATTAATAGGTAATATAAAGGGTAAAGAGTATATATATATAGAGAATGTTTCTTAATACTAAGTTAAGGGAGAGAATAGTAATAACTATATAAGTTGCTAGGTAATATATTTTTATTTTATATATATAAACAGACTATTAACTTTTCTTATAAGTTAAAGAAAATAAGTAGGGAATAGCTAGTAAGTAAGGGTAGCTATTATAGTTATAAGAGTTCCTAAAATAGTTACTACTATAAATATATTTATTAAAATAGGTATTATAAAGAGAATAAATATAGATAAGGTATTATTTAATAATAAGGTTCTAGCTATATAATCTCTCTAGGCTAAATAACTTATTTAAGGTAGTCTTTAAGCTTATACTTATTATTATATCTTTTCTATTTCTTATTTCTTACTTTTAAAAACTTCTATTAGCTTATCTATACTTATAATATCTTTATCTATTTAAACTATATAAGTTAATAGTTATCCCTTTTATTTAATAAGATATTAAACCTTTCTTCATATTAATATTCTCTTCTTAAGAATACTTTTAATTTTATAATACTTATATATTTCTAGTTAGTAAGTATTATTATTTTCTTTAATATTAACTATAAGAGATATACTATAAAACCCTATAATAAAAATATATAATAATATAGAGGCTATATGACAGAGGTTAATTACGTAATACAGTGTATTATAGTACTATTAGTACTGTGTATACTGTTAGAAGAAGTCTCTAGAAAGCTGTGGAAACTGCTAGCTTTTACTGCCTAAGTTAAGGTTAAACCTAAAAGGGTTTTAGGTTACTGAATTACTTAATAAATAACCTAAATAAGGAAATAAGTGAGGCAGCTTAGTAAGCAGCTTATGCAGCTATAGAAGGCTCTAGAAACCAAGCCTTAAGTATAAATAACTTATCTCTCCCTCTCTAGAATACTCCCTTTTACTTAGAAGGTAGACACTTTAATATTAACTTATTTATACTTATTATTTCCCTTTTGAGCTATCGATTACGTTATCAACGATTACGTAACCTAAGATTAACTAGTGCTTAAAAATTATCTTATTAATTAAATAGATTAGTTTTAGAGATTAGTATTAATATTAATTAGATAATTAATATTACTAAGTAAATATTTATATTTAGGAAGATATCTAGTTAGTAAGCTAGTTTACTAACTTATTTAAGAACCTTAAACAGAATTTATTAATAACTATACTTTATATTTAGTTACTCTAGGAAATAGTAACTTAAACCTAGTTCAAGATATACCTAATTTCTAGATTAAAATATAATAAAATAATATTTCTTACTATATTATTTTTATATATATAGCTAGGCTATTATAATTAAGATTTTAGCTTTCTTCTTAAAAACTTTATAATTTATTTCTAGGTTTAAGTTTCCTAGTATATTTAATATATTATTAATATTAAGTCTATATAGAAGTTAGTTTAGTAAGTATTTCATAACCTAAGAGTATATATTATTAAGGTTATATTACAGACTAAAAAGCATTTTAGCTTAGTTTTATTTTTAGATATTAATAAATTAGTAAATTACTAGTTTAATAATTTAGTTTTTATATTTTAATATTCTATTCATTTATATATAATATACTACTAAAGGGTTTAATTTAGTATTAAGCTCTATCTATAGAAGTATCTAGTTATAGCTTAATATAATTACTTTTAGGATTTTCTAATTTTCTTATTAAAGTTTATAAAGGAGAAGATAGCTCTAAATTTCTACTATATATACTAAATATCCTAGAATTAGGAAAATAGCTTTTAAGTATTTATTATAATAGTTAAGACTATATTAAATAGGGAGTGGTTTCCTTATTTATAGCTAGAGTACTATAATAGAATTTCCAGATATTTAATAATAAAGTTTATTATAATTATATAAAAAGGGATTACTAGTATTAAGATTAGCTACTTTACTCCTAATAATAATTACCTATCTATATTTAATATACTATAGTAAGGGCAGTTAGTAATATAGCTTCCTATTTATTATTAAAGATATAGAATATAAAAGTGCTTATTAAGGGCTTTTTAGATTTAGGTTTTACTAAAATAATAATTATTATTATAAGCTTCTTCAATAAGAAGGGTTACTAGCTTTTTTGGTATATAAAGCCTTTATTTACTAATATAGTAATTAATATAATAAAGTAGGTTATTATAAAGCATAAAGTTTAATTAAGTATTATTAATTGTATTAGTAAGTATTTTATATACTCTTTTCTATAATTTTAAATAAGAGTAGAATTAGGTAAGTAATATTCTAAATTTATTATCTAGTATTACTTTTATTATAAAGTTAACTTTTATTATAAAGTTAACTTTTATAAGTATATTATCTTATATATTATTAAGTCTATGGAAACAATTGCCTATATTACCTAATAGGTTAAATCCTAACCTCCACTAGAATTTACAGCCTAGCGCTAGAATAACTATAATCTAGTTAGGTAAGCAGTTATATAACCTCTAATATTATATAGTTTGTCTCTATTAACTATTTATATTATTTCTTTATATTAACTACTCTCTAGATATCTTTCTTTATAATATATATATCTTAAACTGATATTATATTTTATTTAATATCTCTCTTTACTATATTAGTATTTTAGGAAATTAATACTAATTAATAGTTAACTTTACTATTATACTATTTATAATTATAATAAATAATCTTACTATTATATTATTTATAACTATAGATTAATAAGGTTATATGAATAATTAAAGAGATACTTTCCTTATCTTACTAATCCTACTTCTTAGGTTTTAAATATTAGTTAATAGAGACTTTAGATTTAGTAGCTAAGTATATAGCTTCTGCTTTTATTTTTTAAATCTCTATTTAATAATTATTTACTACTTAAATAGTTCTAAGCCTCCTCTTATTTAGATTATTATATTAATAGAGAGACTAGCTTTAATTACTGAATATTTAGCCTCTATAGTTAATCTATAATCTCTAAGGTTATTATTAATATTATAGATAAAGTTTTAGGTTTCTTATTATTATTAATAACTATAGACTACTCTATAATAACTTTATCTTTACTACTATAATTAATAACTATAATCTTTTATTATATAGTAAAATTATATACTTTCTCCTTTATATCTACTCTCTTTTAGCCTCTTTTGCTTTTTATAGCTTTACTAAAACTCTATCTCTCTTACTATACTATATTATTAATAATTTCACTACCTTTTAGAGGCTCTAAAGCCTCTAAAAACCCTCTTCCCCCCCTATTTAACCTTAAAATCACTAGTTTTACTAAATTTTAACTTTTTATAAGTCTTTTTAGTAAATTTAGTATATTTTAATATATTTTAATATATTTAGTACCTATCTATACTACTTATTAATCTTACTACTTTCTCTCTCCTTTCTTCTCCTCTCTTATTATTAAATCTCTTTACTTTAACCTCTTATTTATAATAATAATAGTAATAACCTATTAATTAGTAATAAGCTCTAATTACTTACTATAAAAAAGTAGTAGTAAGTTCTTAATAACTTACTAAAATATCTTACTATAATCCTTTTACTAAAGTTATAATTATAATAAGATTATATTAATTATATAACTTTATAGCTTTATTCTATCTATTTTAAAATATTTAAAATATTATAGTTTTACTTTTAGCACTAACTACCTAACTTAGTTTATTTATAACTATCTAGCTTAAACTCTCTAATTTTAAGCTACTAACCCTACTTACTAACTATTTTTATCTTATTTCTCTCTATTTTCTCTTTCTTACTTTAAATAACTTTATATTCTTACTATAACTGTTGCGCTAACACCGTAACCCGCAAAGCAGCAGGATACGCGCTGTACTTGATAGATATATATAAGGTTATGTAACCTATTGCAGAGTGTATATATATAGTTTAACACTACTGCCTACGTAGTTAAGTGGAACTTCTGAATAGATATATATTGACTTACAGGCTTTTAATATATATATATAAAGGGAGCTCTAAGTCCTATATAACCCTCATCCTGGCATAAAACTAATACTAATTAGTAGTTAACCTTATAAGTTATATTACTTAACTCCCACAGATTAGTAAGGATATTACTTAAAGAGGTGAAGTAATAACTTTTATACTAGGTTTATAATCTAGTATATAAGGGACTTATCTTTATGCTATCCAGGTTATTAGGTATAAGGGGTAGGTCTGCTTATAGCATACCTATTTTAAAGACCTTAATATACCCCTATATCTATTATGTAAATAATAACTTCACTAATATAACCTATTATCCACAAATACTACTTAAATAATAAGAATAAGGGATAATAGATAAATAATAGATCTGTAAATATTATAATGAGCTAATATAATAAGAATATAGCTATAGAATTATCTGTCCTTACTAGATCACTATGTTTAAGCTTAAGATCTATCCTCTATAAATCTATACTGCTGCTCTTTAAAAACACTAGAGATTTATAATATCTATACTTATATATACTGGAATATCTTAAGATCCTTACTCAGAATGCTTAAATCACTTACTATAAGATAAGTGCTACTATTAACCTTATAATTATTAAGGAGGGATTGCTTTTAACCTGGAACTATAACTTATACCTAAATAAGGGGTAAATCTAATACTGCTAGTGACTTTTTACTGAAATGATATATTGTTTAGTATATAGCAAATAACCTACTAGTAGATATAGTAAAAGACGCTAAAACGCTATAATAACTTGTAGCATTATTATTAGCACTACTAAATGCCTGCCTAAACCTAGAATTATTCTAACTAAGAGGTATAAAATAAGGATATATATTTCTTTATACTTTAAAATAGTAAAGTATCTTTCTTATTTAGTTTGTGGATAGGAGTGTAGCTTAAGTATTATTACCTGTGGTAAGTGTAATAATACTATAGTAAGTAATTATAGCTACTACTATATAACTTATAATATCCTTATTACTAATAATAAACCTAGTATTTTAAAGGAAATAATAGAAGAAGATAATACTAAATAATAGTAATACTGCTTTATAGATCTAATAAGCATATTACTAAGACTAAGGATATAAAACTTCACTTTAACTGTTCTGAACTTAGTAACTAGAGAACTAGCTACTCTAGTGTGAATAAGGGAGACTTATACTTTAGTAAAAGCTTTAACTAGAGACTCTGCTAGCTAAAACCTTATTAAGGTATTTATTCACCTTCTTTTATATAATATTATTAATTACTATAGTAAATCCTTCTATACCTAGCTAATTAACGCTATAGTTAGATATATTAGTTATAGTAACTCTATACTATTAACTTATTATAGAACCCCTAATCTCTCTAAATATAAAAGTATTTATAAATAACTATAACTAGAGTTAAATATTTAAATTTAGTGATAAGACTATAGAGAAGGAGGTAAATACTAAAATCCTCTTTTACTTTAAGATCTATAAGGCTAATAGCCTTATAGATATAGCCTTATAGAGAGAATTTATATATAACTTTATTAATCTCCCACTTATATTTTAGAACTAAGTAACTATAAGTATTGTTTAATAACTCTAAGACTACCTTATAATAGGTGGAGTATATACTATCTATAATTTTCTATAAGTTATAGATTAACTCTTTATAATTATTATAGAGAATAACTTCTACTTTTAGATAACTAAGGAAGTAGAAGAATAGGTAAGTAAAAATACTATATTTATAAAGCTATAGGAAAACAAAGACTTTGCTAGAGAGATTATAGATAGTAATAGTAAGAAAAGAGCAAAGTCTATACCTTTATAGACTAATAATAGGAGGAATATACCTATAAATAATAAGGCTCTATAACTAGTTAATCTTAGTTTAACTTTAAATACTAACCCTGCTCTAAATATTATAAATACTCAGATTAGACTTAATAATAATACACACTCACTTATATACTAACTTGCAGACCTAACTAAGCTATATACTAATAAGATAAAGTATAGCAGTGAAGGTATAGATATTCTAAAGCTAAAACTCTATATCTTCTAGAATATATATAAGAGGGCAGGCTTTATAAAGGAATAAATACTATTTGCTTTTCTAATTATACTTAAAGGAAGGGTATTATGTTATTACTATAAGACAATTTACTGAATTTAGCCTTATTTTAACCTAGACCAGATTATTACTAAGCTTAGTGAATATTTTAAAATAGAGGAATTTAAATAAGTATGCCTTACTAAATAGAATACTATTATACTTATATTAATTATAAATAATAATCTATCTATAATAAAGCTTAAAGCCTTAGATTTACTAATTAATACTCTTATAAAAACGCAACCTATATTAGACACTACCTATAAAAGTAATAAAATCCTATATAACTAACTCCTTTAAGGTTATTAAGGGGTTAAGAAATATAAATAAGTTACTATAAACTCTATAATAAAGTTTAAAAGCCTCTATAACTAGCTTAAAGTTATAATTAGCAATATAGTTATATTTAGGAACAGTTAATCACCTCTATAACTGCAATACTATATTAAGCAATACTAAATAGATTATAAATATAATAGCTAAGGCTAGAATAATTAATTTAGCTGCTCTAGTTAACGCTAAAACTTTAAATAAGATAATCTAAAGTAATAGCAAGATTCCTAGAAGCAGAGATACTATATCTATAAGAAAACAGGCTGCTATTTAATAAACTATATATAAAAAGAGAGAGATAAAATATACTCCTGCTTCTAAAGTAATTTATAAATTTAAGATACTTTTAAAATAGCTTACTAGTAATTTCTCGCTTAATATAAAGAAACTAAAGATAAGGGTTATAATAATTTAATAATAAATAATAAGGAGGATAAAGAGATTAAGATATACCTCTAGTTACTTAGAGAAGGGTAAGACAGTTAGGAGGACTAATAATCTAATAATAAATAGTAGACTTTATTTTTTATCTAATTTACAGACCTAAACGCCTAATTAACCTATTTAGTAAATAAGAATACTATTACTAACTACCTACTTAACTAAGTAGCTTACTATAGAATTACCTACTATAACCCTTTTAAATAAATAATTAATAATACCTCTATTAATGTCTTCACACTTAATAAAAGATATTCTTTAGAGACTTTCCAGGGTATTATCCTAGATATAGGAGCTGCAAGATTTTTAATAGCTAGTTATAACTAATAGATTATACTTAAAAGGACTAAGTTGCCTAATATTATAATTAACCTAGCTACTATAGGAGGGGTAAGCATTAAATTTAGTCTAGGGGGAATAATTAAATTAATAGAAATAATAGTTATCTCTATACCTTTTAGAGAAATAATATTCCACGTTATATTAGTAAATACTCCTTTTCTTCTATATCTTATAGATATAGATAAACTAGGTATTTAATTTGATAATTTGAGGAACTATTTATAATAAGGAGACCTAATTATCCCTATTATCTATAAATAGAGTTATCTATAGCTACTATTAGATATAGAGAAGATATTAGCCTGGAATAATCTTATAGAGACTAAGTTATGCTAACTCTATTAACGTTTTGGACACCTATTAGTCTACTAACTTTATCAGGTTTTATAGTAGTTAGGCTACTAAGTTAAAATATAAATACTTAAATATCTTATAAAGTTTTATAAATATTACTAACTTAATATAGAAGCTCTAAATTGCTTTAAATTTACCCTTAAGGATAACTATAACTTTAACTATACTATAGTTATTAATATTATTTACCTTAATTTGAGACTAGTACTTTATATAGTTAATACTACTACTACCTTTAATATAGGAAGATTTCTATAAAATCTATTAGCAAGTGCAGCACTTAACGCGCTCAAATAGTGCTAGATCTATATCTATCTTAGACCTCTAGATATAGTAATTACTAATACTAGTACTAACTTTAGCTTATCTAAGTAATATAGTATATTCTATTTAATATTAATAACTGCTACTAAAGTCCCTATAGAGGCTTATAACTCTGTGGGTAAGGTTAAGAGATATTATATAATCCTTTAAAGAGTCTATAATATGATTTGCTAAGACCTTTCTGATATAGATTATAAGATAGTTCTCTAAATAGCTTTAAAGGCTATTAATAATACCATAAAGCTAAAAGGTCTAGTTTTAATATTGCTTATCTTTAGGGCATACCTATAGCTTACTAATAAATCCCTTCTATTTCTGGAAATCTAGAAATAGGTAGCTGCTATATAAAGGGTAATAGAAGACCTCTAAAAAGTCTAGGCCTTATACTAAGTTTTAGAGGCCCTTACTGCCTATAATAGACTAGATATATATAGAACCCTATAGCTATTACTACTCTTACTTATATATATCTACTATAAAAAGAAGGGTTAGTAAGGACTATATAAACTCCTTACTATTAATAGCAAAACCTATATACTTAACCTCCTATATAGACCTTAGACTTTCTAATTAATAGTTATCTGCTTATAGTATAACGCTAGTGATACTAGTAATACTAGCAGAGATAATAATAATATGCTAATAGACTCTCTAAACTAGAATACTAAAAGAATAGAAGAAACAGATAGAACTAATACTATACTAGCACTAATACTAACGTTACCGCCTCTATATAAGAGGGGTAGACTACTAAAAAACTATATAGGAGCTATTATAATGCTTATTATAGGTTTAATATAAAGAAGTAACTGCTTTATAGACTAAAACAGATAAGAGGATACTGTAATTAATACTGTTTTTATTATTAATATAGTAAAAGCCCTTAGCTGAGAGATTAGTAATACTATAACCTTTCTAATAGTAAAAGAGCGTTTAGATTATAACCTTACTATCTGCCTATATAAGGAGGGCGTTATTATAATATTAGGAGAACCTTTCTCTATATCTATAATAGCTGAGATAACTATGCTTTAGAAATATAGTGTTTTTAAAATTATCCCCTATAATACTGCTATTTATAGTAAAACCTGAATTTTTAAGTTCTATATAGTTTATAAGGTTAAAGGAAAAGGAACTAACTAATCTTATAAAAAATCATAACTTATTATTCAGGGTTATAATAATAATAATAAGACTTTAATCCTTATATAATCTCTAATAATTTAAAGGGTAAGTTAATAACTGCTTCTTGCTTTAGTGCTATTTCTTATAGTAGAGGGATTTGTCCTATAGCTTAGGGATATTATATAAGCATATATCTAATCCTAAATAGAGCTTAATAGAATAATATTAGTAGACCTCCTAAGCAAAATTAGAAGCAAATACTTAAAGGATTAGATTATAAGGATTATTAAACCCCTATATAGTATTATAGAAGCTAGAACCTATTAGTAGGTAACCTATAGTAAGTATTATAGAGAAAAGCTTAAGATAGATTAATCCTTATTTAACCTATACTTACTGATCTCCTTAACTGCTACTAATAGCTTTAGTATTATTAGTATGCAAACTAATAATATAATTAGACTTTTAACACTAAGTTTCTCTAAATAAGAGGATAATAAACTTATAAAAGCTAGCTTTACTATAAAGGATAAATAATAACTTAACCTAAATAACCTGCTAATATTTAATAGTAATATTATTATGCTAAATGCAAATAGCAGTCTTACTCTATACTAAAAGGGATAAGGGAATAAAATTAAGCTTATTAACCTAAAGGCTACTTTAACTAAATAAAAATAGTAATATATTTAGCAAAGAGTAAGAGGTGTATATATTATATTAATTTGCTAACTAGAGGTATACTTTAATCTATTTGCAGCTGTGCAGTATTAGGAGCTAACCGCTAAAGATAAAAAGGTGCTTAATTAATGCCTTAAATAGCAAAAGGAGAACCTTAACTGCAGCCTCATATTTATACTTATTAACTTAGTAATAGCTAAACTATTTATTTTTATTAATAGCTCTTTTACTAATAATTTAGACCTCTTATTATAGATTAGATTTATTATTATCTTTATTAATAAGATAATAAATAATAATATATTTATAATCTATAGTAATACTATTTACTTTAGCTTAATAAAGTGTAAGAGGGTTACTTAAAGTGTCCTAGCTTCTAAAGTCTATAATATAGTTACTAGCATAGACCTCACCTATACTATTATAATAATACTTTAGAAGGTTACTAACTGCCTTAAAAGACCTTATATTTTGATAATTATCTGTACTGATTTATACTTACTATATAAATACCTTATTAAGCTTAGTACTATAAAGAAGAAGTAACTAATAATTAATATTATAGCGCTTTAATAGTTCTATAAGAGTAGAGAGATATATAAAGTAAGATAGATTAATAGTAATAATAACTCTATAGATGCTTTTATAAAGAGTACTCTAAATTAGACTCTTAAATGCTTTATTAATAATAATAAAGTGATAGTTTATATAGAGGGATAGGTAACTTAAGAAGAGAAGGCTAAGGAGTTAGATAAATAGCGCTAGGCATACTAAAGCAGCTCTGGCACCTTAGGAGATAAGGATTTAATTATATTAAATGCAGGATAAGATTAGTATATGATCCTGCACTGTTTTTATATTTTAAACCCACTTTAGGTCTATAATAGGTATTAGTAATATAGGAATGTATTTTAGCGGGTTATAGTATATCTGGCCTTAAAGAAAAGACTGCTAGTGTTATGCTAACACTATAACTTACAAAGCAGCAGGATATATACTGCACTTAATAGATATATATAAGGTTATATAACCTATCACAGAGCATATATATATAGTTTAACACTACTGCCTATATAGTTAAGTGAAACTTCTAAATAGATATATATTAACTTATAGGCTTTTGATGTATATATGCAAAGGGAGCTCTAAGTCCCGTGTAACCCTCGTCCTGGCATGAAACTAATAATAACTCTCCCTTCTTTATATCTTAATAACTTCTCCTCTATATTTACTAATTTTAAAATATTTTAGTCTCTCTATTTAAACTTTATATTAATTATATCTAAGTTTTAGTAAATAGTAAAAAAGCCTTTAATTAGTAATTACTCTATTAATAATAAAGATTTAGTAAATCTATCTTAATTAGCTTTATAGTTAGTAATATTTATTTTTCTAGAGTAAAAAGATATATATTAAGTTTTCTTTAAAAACTATCTAAATTAGTTAATAATATTATTTTAACTTTAAACTTTTTTCTTTTTTCTTCTATTTCTCCTATCTTAACCAAATAACTTAAGAATCTTTTTATAAAAATTAAGAATAAGTATAAATAAGAAAAAGAGATAATCTCCTTATTAAAGTATTCTCTCTAAGGATTAATAAGATTAAGAAATATATTAATAAACCTCTTTTATATTTAATAACTTCTCTTTTCTCTAATAAATCCCTCTTAAGTTTATTTCCTCTTTAAAAAGCTCTTTTTTAGAAAGTAAGTATTATTATTCCCTTTTTAGAAAATACTTTTATAAAAAAAGCCTAACTTAGAAAGCTCTATTTAAGAAAAGAAAACACTAAATTCTTAAAAAGATATAGATAAATATAAATTACTTAATAATTAGATTAATATCTAAAGCTATAACTTAGAAAAGATATCTATATTTAAAGTATAGTGAAACAGGCTGAGAACTCTAAGACAAAAAAATAACAAAACCACACACTTATATAGGAATATTATGATATTATAGCTTTATATCTAGAGGCTCTAGAATAATAGAAAAGATCTCTCTGAGTATAATAACCTTATTATAGATATAATATATTAAGTAAAAGTGATAAAAGTTTCTAAATAATAAGATAAACTGTGGTAATACTAACTAATAATGCTTCTATATTCTCCTCTCTGCTCTTAATAAGGTAAAAGTCCTGCTATACTATACTAACTAATATACCTATCTAGGTATTCTCTAAACTAGGCTATCTATACTGCTCTATCTTAATTATCCTCTATAGTCTTACCTTAACACTCTATAAGGAAGACTATATACTAAAGAAAAATTATATAAATAAAAACTACTATTTATAAAGGAAAAGGCACTCTCTATGCTACTTAATTACTCCTTCTAGGTTATTATAGACCTAATTACTTCTTTCTATAGTTATACTATTCTAGTCTTCTTTATCCAGGCCTATCCTCTATAAGCTTATAAGCCTTATTCTAATCTAAACCTTACTTATATTATCTCTAATTATACTAGCTAGGAGGCTATAAAAAGTAGTAGCTATAGTTACCCTTAGAGATATTATCTTTAATCTATTACTAATAGTTAACTTGCTCTATAATATAGTCTTTATAGCTATTATAGATAGGCTTAAGAATATTAAATAAAGCTAGATATAGGGGATATTTTCTAGTAATAATAGTTTAGTATAGTGCTAGAGTGGAGGGGTATAAAGGGGTAAATAAAATCCTCCTTATTTAACCTTAAAATACTTTAATATATATGCTCTGTGCAAAAGAATATAGGAGAAATCAGGAAAAACCAGGAAAATTATATAAAGTCTTAGTAAATTAGGTAAAATTAACTAGCTATAATAATGCTTTTCTAATATAGTAGAGTATCTTAAAAATATAGGTGGGAGGGTTTCTTTATTCCTAGTTTCTTTAGTAATATAACTATTTATAGCTAGGGAAACTTACTAATCTAACTACCTATATAAAGCTATAGTTATATAAGAGGATAAGTAAAGAGTTAATTTAAAAGCAAGAATACTATTATAAATATAAAATAGATAAGTAATTGCTATAGGAGTAGAAACTAAAGAAGAGCAGATAGATAATATAAAGTAATATAGTGCTATATAGGGATATACCTCTCTTAGAATACTAAGTATAAAAGTCTAATCTGGAAATAGTATAAAAATAACTAGTTAGGTATTATAGATATAGCTAAATTATTAAAGTTAAACTATAACTTAAAGACCTTTTAAGTAATAATAAGTTAGAACCTAGTGCTTAAAGCAGGAGGCTATTTAGTTAAAGTAGGAGGCTATAATAAGGGGGTTTTCTGAGATAAGATATAAAATACCTAAACAGTAATAGAGAGAAATAAAGTATACTAATTACTAAAAAGGTTATAGTATGCTTCTAATAGGTTCTATATAGTGGGACTTACTATAAGTATAGTAGTAATCTTAGTAATATAATCCCTAATATAATAATAGTGCTTAGGCTTAATACTACTTTTATTAGTAAGATTAGAACTATAAGGGTATAAGAGCAGACTTAAATAGTAAGTAGGATAATATAGATATAAGTAGGCTAGCCTTAGTATTATTCTTATAGTCTATTCTAATATACTAAGCTAGGAAATTATAATTAAGTAATTAAGGCAGAAAGTATAGTAAAGCTCTTTCTAGAAGTATAAGCCTCACCTATTATAGATATAAAAAGGCCTATTCTTTTATAGTAGTGCTAATCCTAGCAGGTTATATAGAGTTATTCCCTATTTTAGTATACTAACTATTTCTAACTAAATTAAATAGCTAAAGCTTTATATAAAGTTTCTATATAGCTTTTATCTAGTTAAGAGTCTCTTTTAGAACCTATAAATATACTACTAAGTATATAATCTACTATAAAATATTACTATCTAGATTGCTTATTAATAGAGGGTTAGTATTATTAGAGTTAGTAAAAGGTTTCTCTACTTCTTCTTTATTATCTTTATTAGAGTAGGGGTAACTATAGGTAAGGTAAATCTTATTAAGTTAGTCTATAAGATTAAGTTTATATTAGTTAATATTTTCTAGTTTCTAAAAACATTCTAGAACTTTAATAAACTTCTTTAAGCAGTTTCTAGTATAAGTTAACCTATAAAGAGGTTTCTCTATAAGAGTTTTAAGCTAATATAAAGTGTTATTAAGAGCCTTTAAATAGATCTTAAAGAGGCCTTTTTAATAGTAGTTAAGCTTAGTATTTAAAGATTTATCTATATACTATTTAATATTAAATACTAAAATAAGGTTATCTACTTCTAATTCCTAGCTATATAAGATATAGCATTTCTAGTAATTAAACCTATCTATAATATACTTATATTAGGCTATAATTATCTTCTATATAGTAGTGTGGTTCTTATTAAGCTATTTAAAAGCTCTTATCTATATAAGAAGCTTCTCCTTAGGTGTTATTACCTAGTTTTATACTAGCACTCTCTAGGTTAGTGTAAAGGTCTCTATTAGAGTTATAGCTTTATATCTATAGAGCAGGTAAAAGGGGCTATAGCTAGTTAAGGCTTTAATAGAAGTTCTATTAGTAAATAGTATAGCTTAGAAGGATAGCTAGAAGTTCTTATCTATATTCTTTATCTAAGTAGTAAGAGTATATATAATAGTTTAGTAGCTAACTTTAATAGTATTATTAGTATATAGGTTATAGATAGTAGTGACTTTTTACTTAAGTCTATACTTATAGTTAAACTTAATAACTATATCTTTATTTTCTAGGCCTCTATTAATAATAAGTATACTATAAAGCCTATAGTAATAAATAATATTCTCCTATATAAACTTAGTAATAAGATAAGAGTTAGCTTACTATATCTACTAAGCTTCTACCTATTTAGTTAGGAGGTATTAGGCTTTAACTATATTCTATTTACTAACCTTTTATATATTTAATGCTATATAAGTAAATAGCAGCTCTAAGAGCACTAAGAAATAGTAAGAGTTATCTATATATCTAGGCCTATACTTCTAATAATCTTTATAAATATAAACTTATTTACTAACTTATTAATAGAGGCTCTTAGTGAGGTAGCTCGCTTACGTAATCATATTACGTAAGAATATTACGTAAACCAGCTTAGGTAATTAAGAAGGTATTAAAATAGGTATTATTTCGGCTTATTAACTAGTAACTAGCTAGGTGGGGAGAGAGGAGTTATTTATACTTATTCTAGCCCTTCTAGAGGCTTCTATTACGTAATTACTTACGCAATAGCTTACGCAGTAGATTGCGTAGATATTTAGCCTATTTAGGCTTAGTTGTATATTAAAGTTATAGCTTAAACCCTTTTAGTTCTAGCTAGAAAGCTTATTAAAGGTAAGGCTTTCTAGGACTTTCTAGACCTTTCTATCCACAGTATAGACAGTATTATTAATACTGTAATATACT
>JAVHLV010000481.1:0-39313 GCA_036785495.1 Colletotrichum neosansevieriae
TTCCCTCCAACTGACCTGTCACAATAGGCACCGCCCTCTACGTACGTTGACGTCGCACTCTTCCGTCGTCGCCCCGTTTCCCCCTCCCCCAATAACTCACACAAAGCCCCCTTCGCCTTAGGTCCAAATCGGCCGAGGTCTCCTCAACGGCGGCCCGGCGAGCCTCTTCCTCGCCTTCAGCATCTGGTGCACCTTCATCCTGGCCGTGACGCTGAGCATGGCCGAGATGGTCACCTACCTCCCCATCTCGAGCCCCTTCATCCGCTTCGCCGGCCGCTACGTCGACGAGGCCTTCGGCTTCGCCGCCGGCTGGAACTTCTTCGTCTTCGAGGCCGCCCTCGTGCCCTTCGAGATCGTCGCCTGCAACCTCATCATCCACTTCTGGAGCGACGCCGTGCCCGCCGGCGGCATCATCGCCGTCATCCTCGTCCTCTACGGCCTCATCAACGTCATGGCCGTCCAGTGGTACGGCGAGACCGAGTTCTGGGCCGCCCTCGGCAAGTTCCTGCTCATCGTCGGCCTCATCGTCTTCACCTTCATCGTCATGCTCGGCGGCAACCCCCTCGGCGACCGTTTCGGCTTCCGCTACTGGAACACCCCCGGCGCCTTCGCCGAGCTGTACTACTCCGGGAGCCTCGGTCGTTTCCTCGGCTTCCTGCAGTGCCTCATCCAGGCCTCCTTCACCATCGCCGGACCCGACTACGTCGCCATGGCCGCCGGCGAGGCCGAGAACCCTCGCAAGGTCATGCCCCGCGCCTTCAACGCCGTCTTCTACCGCCTCACCGCCTTCTTCGTTCTCGGGTCCCTCTGCGTCGGTATCCTGGTGCCCTACAACGACGACGAGATGACCAGGGCCTTCAAGGACGGCGAACCCGGCGCCGCGGCGTCTCCGTACGTCGTCGCCATGAACCGCCTCAAGATCGGCGTGCTCCCTCACATCGTAAACTCAATGGTCCTCACCGCGGCCTTTTCCGCCGGTAACTCATACGTCTGTAAGTTTTTCTCAACACGATGGCCAGCGGGGACCTTCCCTCTATTTGTCCTCCGAGACTAAAACGTATATCCCCTTCAGACTGCGCCTCGCGCTCTCTCTACGGTCTCGCGCTCGAGGGAAAGGCCCCGGCCCTGTTCAAGAAGTGCACCGACAAGGGCGTGCCGGTCTACTGCGTCGTCGCCGTGCTGCTCATCGGCCTCCTCAGCTTCCTGCAGCTGAGCAACAACACGGCCGTCGTCCTGGACTGGTTCGTGAGCCTGGTGACGGCCTCGCAGCTCATCAACTTCTCGTGCATGTGCACGGCGTACCTGGGCTTCTACCGCGCGCTCAGGGCGCAGGGCATCAGCCGCGACACCCTGCCGTACAAGGCCTGGTTCCAGCCGTACGCGGCGTGGTACGGCCTCGTCGGCACCTTCATCATGACGTTTGTGGGCGGGTATACGGTTTTCCTGCCCCTGGACGGGTACTGGAACATTCCCGACTTTTTGTTCTCGTGAGTTTTGTCGTAATCTTTTGACGTATTAAGGTCTCTTGGCTGCGTTGAAGTCGCTCGCTGCGGGACTGACTTTCTTCTCAGGTACACCATGGTCGGGGTTTTCCCTCTGTTGTACGTCGGGTACAAATTCGATCTCAGGAGGTTCAGGAAACGGACGAGGATCTTCAAGCCCGAAGAGGTCGACTTGTACCGCAACAAGGATGATATTGATGAGTATGAGCGGAACTACGTGCCGCAGCCGGCGAAGTAAGTGCAAAACGCTCTTGCTTTCTCGCGTATCAACAACTGACGTTATCAATAGGAACATGTTTGAGAAGGTTCTTGACAAGCTCTTTGGCTGAGCGTCGGATTCAGAACCGTTTATAGGCAATGCTGAACACCCCAGGCTCGCAAAGAGGGGAAGACGCAGTCAGGAGAAAAGGCCCCAAGCATAATGTGTGTATTGACGTGAAACTCTTCATTGACGTGATGATGTGTCCATAAATACGGTTCCTCCTTCGCCTCGCAGTCCTATTTTGTCTGGGGTTATGTAATTCTTGTCCTTGCCATCTCGTTGAGATCGTCGAGGCATCTCTTTCCTGAGTCCTCCCATGGCCGGGCCCAGCACGGAGGCTGCCGCTGACGCTATCTGGTCTACCAATGCCATCCCGTATGAAGGCGCTTGTGCGTGTTGTCACTTCTCCGTCGACTCGAATCAGTGAGACGAGCTCACTCGCATGACAAAGAGGAGGAATTCAATGAGGGAAACAGTACAGAGTATTGCTTGCAAAGTCCCGAGTCAACCCGCAACAAGCAGGCCGCCATCCTCATCCACAAAGCATCTTGAACATTCCCTGAACAACCACCACAAACAACATCGTCATCTAGAGAGGATCAACCTCGGCATCATCAACAACAACCTCCTCCCCCTTCCCATCTCGAACCCCCTCCTCCTCCTTCTTCTCTTCCACCCCCCAAGCCTCCGGCCCAATAAACCTCTTGGGCCAGATATTCATCGCAGTCTTCAACCCCTTACCCAACGGCAATCCCGCGTGCACAGTCCTCTGATCCCCCGTGCCATTCGCGTGCAGGTTGACCCAAAAAAGCGCGTTGCCCCTGACCGGCCTGAACGCCAACCCGCCCTCCTCATGCCTCCTCCACAACGACGGCTCCTCGTGCGCCGCCATGTGCTGCTGCTGCTGCTGCTGCTGCGGCGCCACGGCCTCGATCTTGGGAAACCACGTCTCGCCCCCGGTACACCCGTCCTCCAAGATGGCAAAGAAGCTCGCGATGCGATTCCAGCTGCGTCTCCGGCGCGGATGCGACCCGACGTCGGGCTGGAAGTCGTCGTACCAGTCGTGGTGCGCGTTGAAGCGCTGGCCGTCGGTGTAGCGCACGAGCTGCGGCGCGCCGATCTCGTCGCGGCCCGGCGCCAGGACGGTGCCCATGAAGCGCTCGGCGCGCGCGAGCACGCACCGCACGACGGGCGCCGACAGCGGCAGCCCCGCCGAGGACGAGGTGCGGTCGGGGGTCCCCTGGGTGCGGCCGTTCTTGTAGACGTACGACGGCTTGAAGGCGGGCTCGCCGGCGGCGAGGAGGGCGGGCACGTCGGACGGGGAGAGGAAGTCGTGGATGTAGATCACCAGGGGATCGAGGGAGACGATCTGGGTCGTGTAGTTCTGGGGGACGCAGGTGAAGAAGGCTTCTTCTTCTTCTTCTTCTTCTTCTTCTTCTGCTGGGGGTTGTTGTGTTTCGTTATTGTGCCATTGTGGTTTTTGGAGCGACGAGGGGAGAAACTCGGTGATGAAGAGGGCCGGGGTTGTGAGGTTGAGCGACTGGAGGTACGGGAGCGTTACGGCGACGAGGCCGGTGTAGGCTGAGAGGCCGAGGAGTTTGGCGATGAAGCTGGCCATCTTGAGGTTCTCACGGCGGATTCAGCAGAAACTTTCAGAACATCGTGTACAGCAAGAAGGGAATAAGCGTCACGTCGGGCCGGGAAGGGGAAAAGTTCCTCTCAAATACCCTGACGATCCTGTCCATTCCGAATATCCGTTTCCTTTCTCATATGTGCATCAAACAGATCAATGGAGCATCGTCCTCCGAAGATGCGGAGAAGGTATCCGCGGGTCGGCTGATTGGAGCTGGAGCTGGAGCCAAGGTCGCCAAGGATTTCCCTGCCGTCCCTCTCTGCAACTTCAGCTGCGGTTGCTCGGGCTTTCTGATGAAGCTGCCTACGTCAATCAGGCGTGCATGTTTTTCGGACAGAAGAACCTGGTGTCTTGTTTGTAATGGACAAATTACGCCGTAGCTACATAGTGTATATAAGCTCTCTTACACCGACCGCAGCCCGAAGTTTCTGGATCGCGCGAACCAGTAGCGAAACAATAGACTCCCGAATGATCAAACGTTGCACACATTGCTGTCGATGTGGAAAGCAGCAGCGCTCTGTTGTTGGATATTTGCATCTTCAAGTCGCCCAAATCAACACGCGGATGGTGGTATGTATCAAGTCAAACGCCGAGAATGTGCCGCGAAAGAATTTCGCAACCAGAGCCGCATGCGTCGTGGATTACACCCCCCAACCTCCGAGCCCAGGCGCACTTTAAATCTGGCTGTGGCGGGCGCGTTTGCGGGCGCTTCCCTGAGACGAGGAAGGGTGCAGCTTGTCCTGGCGCTCTCGCTTGAGCTTCTCGTCGAGGACGCGAGCTTCCTACCGTTAGCAATGACACTACAAAACCGCGAAAAAGACACGTACTGAGAACGTCGTATCCGAACTGGGGGTACTCCAAGCAGAGAGAACGGAACTCCTCCTCGGCCTCGGCGCGAAGGGTGTGCGAGCGCGTGGCCCAGAAGCTGGCGACGGGGGCACGGATGGTGGTGTCGTCCTTGGAGGTGTAGGCATAGACGTAGCGGGCGTAGGCGATCTCTCCCTTGGCCGTCGAGTTGACGCAGTGGATCTTGGAGCTCGCAAGCGAGCGAAGGCCGGGCATGCTGAACTTCTCGGCCAACGTGTAGACGCGCGCGTGCTTGAGCAGCTGGGTGCCGTCCGAGTCGACGTCGGGCATCGAGGGATCGGCCTCGAGGGTGCGCGAGCCGGCGACCTTGCGGGGGAAGTACTCGCCCGTGTAGAGGTACTCCAGGAAGCAACCAACGGCGTCGAGTTCCTCGCCGGCGAGCTCAATCTGTCGCGGCTGTTGCGCACCGTTTAGCAGACTACAGAGAGACAGGCGAGATGGGATCACTTACGCTGCCGTCGTCGCTGAACTGAGCGCATGCCTCCTTGAAGAAGGGGCTCTGGACGAGAAGGGCCTGATGGGCCGTGAGGATGGCCTCGCTCTCGTTGGCGCCGACGAGAAGGGTGACAACGGGGCTGGCTAGGTAGCTGACGAAGGTGGTACGCGTTTCAACGGGGTCGCTCTCGCCGCCCTCAGCGAAGGGGAGCTCCTCAGCGTTGGCGTTATCACCGCCCTCGGCACCCTCAGCGCCCTCGGCGCCCTCAGCCATCTCGACGTCACCGCCGGGGATGGCAGAAGCCTCCTCGGAGACCTCGACGTCGGGGTTGAATTCGTCGGCCATTGCGGCGGCGTTTCGTGTCTGTTCGAGGAGTGTGTGTTTAGCGGTGGGATGTTTCCAAGCGAGGAGCTATCGGTCCCTTAAGATGTTCGCAAAACGAAACGAGCGCGTGGTGGAATGCGAAAAAGGAGCGTGAATGTAGTCAAGAAGATTTTGATTGATTGACCGCAAGCGGAGTGAGCAAGGTGAAGGTCGCCAAAATCAGCCGAAAAACACTTGGAACTCTGCTCCAGTGGGGAGGTTTGGGGACCCAGCGGGAGCTCAGACCAAGGAAGCAGCGCACTCTCCTCAAGTTTGCGGTCAGAAAGCACGGACCACTTCAATTGACGACTGAGGCAACGCGAAACGGTGGGGCTTCTCGTTTCCACGGGCAACTGCGATCAACAACCAGTGACAACACCAGGCGCCCCTGCCAAGCAGAATTGGACCTGATAAAAGGTTGGGATAGGTAGCGCCATTGACTTTATTGATAAGAGGTGATAAGAGCTCTTGAGGTACATAAGTCGACGCGAGGAACCTTCGGTACCTTACCCAAGACAGTTAGGTACGTTTTGGAGCTGCCCCTACACATGTCATCGCATCCTCACAGGACCGGCGAAAGTGTACCTTGAAATATTTGGATGACATGGACCATACTACCGACCCGAGTCGACAAAGACCCATTGCCTGTGCCCCTGGAATACCATCTTCCTCGAAACAATTGCTCAATCGATTTATATCAACGCTCAAAATGGTAAAGCAGCTGTAGCTCTCCACACCAACGCCGGATATCATGCATTGCGAGCTGCATGTCTAGCAAACAATCCGCCCATTAATGCATGGCTGAATTCGCCCAACGCAGTGCCCGAAATTGTATGGCATGCTATGATACCCAGAGTACACCGCCGCAATGCAATTTGATCATGCGCTCAAGTCCTTCACTTCAAATGCCAACAAAATGCTGCAAAAACACCAGGGTTCACTGCCCCCATTATCACTTCACTTCCACTCGTTTTCCTTCCCGGCAAGTACCTTCTCTCTCGGTTTCCGATTCAACGTCAGCGACGGAAGCACTGGCTGGAGAATCTTCACAGGTTGCTCCGCTTTGAGTACCTCCCAATGTTTCTTCAGCGTATCTTCTCTGACCACCAGCTCAAAATTGGCCAGGAAGCAAAAGCTGATTTCCAGCCGAGCCAGCTCCAACTCGCTGACACCCCCGACCTTGGACATCTTACTGTGCGGGTAGCTGAGGTCCTCCAGCGCTTTCATGGCAACTCTTAATCCCGCCAAGACCAATCGATGCGCATTCCGCCTAGTTACGGGTATCGTTCGTTCATCAACGGCAAGACGGTGGATGTAGAGACTGGTTGCAAGGTATACAGCTGTGCTCATCGGACAAAATCGGTGTATACGTGCGAGATACTCGTCAATGCCGATGGGTGGAGGCTTCTTGGAGTAGAACTTGCGCGTGATGGCGCTGTGTTGTAGATTGATCGGCTGGGAGTTCTCGCCGATAATGACGTAGGGCTCGGGAGGTCTTGACGGCGGAGGAGACGTTGGCGTTTGTGTTGTCTGCCTAAGGTGAACGCCATCTACCAATTGAGCTGTTGAACCACTCGAGCCGCTCGCGTGGGAGGTCATCGGAGGTCGGCGAGGAGATGCTTGAGCCGCACCCATAGCCGTCTCGGCTTCCTGCCGCATCCTAGCCAGGTTCTTTTCCGAGTTGGAGCGTATCAACTCCTTCTCCGCCGCCATGCCTCGCATATTGGGTAACGTTGGACTCGTGGGTGGGGGTGTCGGGGGAATATCGCCCGTGATGCGAACAAGCGCCTCGATACCACCACTAAGCAGTCTCATTGCCGACCGTGGGGATAGCTTGAAGACATCGTCGTTTTCGGGCACGTTTGGAGGGCTCTCGCTGTCGGTGATGGTGAGCCTCGGGTCCAACGACGGGTTGGGGGCAGGTGGGAGTTCGGGCACGTCGCTCGAGTTCGACTCGGAGTGCTGCAGAGGAACGCCGTCCTCTGGCTTGGGCGTCATGACTGTTGTGGTTTGGCGGTGATCCTGGAGAAGACACCAGGGTCTGGGGCAAGGCGCTAATGACGTAGTACTATTGTGGGAGAGATTGGTCTCGCTGTGCTTAGCTTTGGCAACAGCAATCATCTAGCCCTTTGAATAGACAAAAAATCGCAGTTTGCGCCCCCAGGGAGGGCTGTCGGATTCGTGTAATCTTGGACAGTTTGCTGCAAAGATCATGATCTCGAGTTTTACCCTCGTAGAGTTGCAGTCGTCCCTCGGCCTTGTTCGGCGTGGCGGGAGCCGGGATAAATCGCGGGAGAAACGTCGCAGCTGACCCTCGGCTGGGCTGATGGAAGACGCTTCTTCAGGGCCGTTGTTCTTGGACAGGCTAACGAAGTGTCCTTGTAAAAAGAAACGGCAGGAGCCAAAGACCCAGCGGTGGTTCGATTAAAAATGGAATTGTGGCCGTTCGCTTGCAGAAGATAAAGGCGGGAGAGGTAGGGCAAGGTGCAGCGAAGGTAGGGCGATGTTGCTCTGGGCTATTCTCGATCCAGGGGGGTTCGAAGAGCGGTCGGGATTGAGTGACGGAGTCTGGCGGCCGATAGAACCGTGTGGTCTGGAGTTCTGATCAGAGCAGGTGGTTCGGCTGGCAATCTGTTGTTGTCTTGCTTTGGGGGGACGTCGTTGGCGGTTTCTTGGTGGTGTTGGCGGTGGTGGTCTCGACCTTTTCGGCCAGAAGAGTGAGAGTGGCTGGACTGGCAGTGGCAGCGCGCAATCTTTCTGCTGATCTCGAAACTAGTGCGGGGAATTGCAGGCATGCGGCAGGCGAAAGAAACGACAGAGGGCACGGCATCCCCGTCAAGGTGGAGGGATCGGCGATCGTCTCAAGTTGAGCAGCTGTAAGGTGCTGCAATAACGGCCAAGCACTGGACAAAAGAGGTGCAGTGTGCACTTTGTAGACGTTGGGACGGCTGATGGGCGGCTGGAGACCGCGCTGGAGGAGGCGAAGCGAGCGCTGGGAGTAGATTGGAGCGTCTGCAAAGGGCGGAACAGGGACAGAACAGCACACTTGCAGTGGCGTTGCTTGATGGGCGTACAGCTGACGCGATGCGTTGCAGCGGACCTGGCCGTCGGAGGCACGAAGCAGGTAGGCGAACGGCGGACGGGAGCACGATGCAGGGGATTCGGGGTCGGCGTTGGCGTTGGCGTTGACGGAGATGGTCGTATTCGTGAATGACGGGGGCGACTAGGCGTAGAACGAGCTTCACCGAGCCTTCGTGGTTCGTTGGCGAAGAAGAAAGATCTTCTTGGAGATTGGCGTTGCGCATGCGTAGTGCAGAGTTGTATCAGTTGATGGCCATGCCACGACTGGGAGTGCGTTCCGAAGTGGCTGTCTCGTTGAGAGGAGTACCCATGAATATGCAGGAACCACAGCAATGCGTCCCGGGTGGCGAAAAGGGTGATTATCGCCTGCAACGCATGTTACGATGCATGTCTGTGTATGATTCCGTAGGTGTAGATAAAGAGCGACGGGCAGGCCGTTTCGTTGGTGTCTCGTTGCGGCCTGTAGATGACGATGAAGAGCGGCCTAGGTTTACACGGAGTTGGGGGAGGATTGTATCACAGCCAGAGATAGAGATTTTTGGAGAAATTTCCGCGCAAGAGGGGGAGAGCGCGTGGACCGTCAGTGGGAGTGTGAGGCGAGCAGGGTGGGGACCCGGCTTTTGGAGGGGCAGGAAGGACCCCTTCCAATACCACGACATGCGTATGGTATATGCAACACTGGAGTTCCTTCTTCCTGCTATCCTCTTGAGGTAGGTAGGCACCTTCCACAGCTTGCCTCGTTCCTTCCAGTTTCTGTTCTAAACTAAGCTAACACCTAAAAGTTACAAAACTGCAGGAAGGTACTAAGAGTAAGGTAGCCTGCAGTGCCAGTGTCCCTACTGCTGTCTTATTGTATACGCGGCTGCAGTTGTTATTGAGTTAAGGGGAAAACATCCAGGCATACTAACTACCTTAGGGAGGGTATTCTTTGCAATCAGTGGATTTGGTAGCCTTTAACAGCTAATATCGACTGAAAAAAGGCGATGCTGGACACTTTTCGTGCCTGCTTCCATTTGCCCATTTCGCGCTCTGCACTTTCCCCTCAGCGGACTTCCATGTGGAAAGAAGCAGGGGTCATGCTGCACGGACTTTCGACTGGCTGGTGCGCGCCCCATCATGGCAGCATCGTGTGGACGACGGAGGTGGGGCTTAAGGGTCTTTTTTATCGTCAAATGACCAAATTTGATGCAGGAGTCTTTTTTTTTTACCCCCCAGCCATCAGCTAGTCACATTCCATCACCAACTTCACATTCTTGATGACCTACGCCGACAAGCACCAACCACTACACACACCACTACACACACCACTACACACACCACTTTGCTGCACCTCTGGTCACCATTCCCACTGAGTTGCTTACCTAGGTACCTACTCGGTGAGATCTACCCGCTGGGTGCTTGGTTACGTACTCTAGTCTCAGCCACTTCTTCAACCGAGCCAACAACGAAGACACGCCCGTCGATAGCTTACCATCCCCAAAATGGCCTTGTACCCGCGTCTAATGTCCGCTCACAGAAGGGAGCAATCTCAGCTTCTTCAAATCTGCCCCACAGCAGTCGATTGCCCAACGCCGGTATTAACGACTACATTCTTCGTCATCAAGCTTTCACACCAGGGTCACCCATGTACGCTTTTACGAGGAAAGGCACGCGCCATCTTATCCATCCTAATAACGTCCGGTGACTCTCATCTGCCGGGTTTTGCCTATGTCG
This sequence comes from Colletotrichum neosansevieriae, assembly GCA_036785495.1. Classification (NCBI taxonomy): domain Eukaryota; kingdom Fungi; phylum Ascomycota; class Sordariomycetes; order Glomerellales; family Glomerellaceae; genus Colletotrichum; species Colletotrichum neosansevieriae. Next base: position 9,858 of record JAVHLV010000481.1, read on the forward strand.
CGTCGTCTACATCCCCGTCTACAGCGCTTCTATATCCCCTCGTGTAGGACAACGAGTCATCAGATCCTTCCCGCCTCGCTTCACCGACTGCATCCGGCCACATCAGCCCATTCGATGGCAATCTTTCGGCCTCATCTTGTTTCCGCCTTAGAGCCGCTCAGCATCCCATGGCTACTTTGACGTCCAGCACGGCAGCTTGTCCTCCTTGCACCGTCTCGATTGCCTTCTTGAGTACTCCCTCGAGGTCCGCCGAGTTATCCACCCGTGCTGCAAACAGGTCGCCGCCAGCCGCCGCCTTGGCGATGCCGGCGTAGTCTGGTGGAGGGTCGAACGAGATGTTGATTTCCTCGTTGGACGCTTTGGACCCCTCACCGTCGGGGTGCACGAGAAGCAGCGACCGACGGGGCGCGTTCCAGCCTGGAGTTGTCAGCTCAAGAACTCGTTTCGTCACCACCTTACAGAGCCACTTACCCTTGTTGTTCAAAATAATAGTCAACACGGGAATGTTGTACCGCTTCGCGATCCAGTACACACTACCCGGAACGGAGAAGAGGAACGTGCCGTCGCCGACAATCTGCACAACAAACTTGCCTTTGTTATTGCCGCCGTGCTCATAATCGGTCGCCAGCTTGATACCCAGCGCACCACCGCCGGACCAGCCGAGACCTCCGCCGCCGCAGTTGATCCAAGAGCCCGGCAGGGTCGCTTGAAGGTTATCAGAAACGAAGACCGTGTTTGTCACAGCCTCGATCGCCCAGATGGTGTCCTGAGGGCAGAGCTTTCTCAGAGTACGAGTGAGGTGACCGGTACCAAATTCACCATTCGATTGAGGCTTCGTCTTCTCCTCGATCTTGGTCATCAGAGCCTTGTAAGACTCGCTGCGCTTGGTTTCTCGCTGCTTTGCCTCTTCGGAGTTTACTTGGGCTGCATACTCCGACTTGAGATGAGCAGTAATCTGCTCGACTGACATGAGACTGTTGGCACGGTATCTTGATTGCGCCTTGATGTAGAAAACGGGCATCTGCTGTTTCAGCGGGTCGACATCGATATGGAACACTTTTGCCTCCTTTGAAGGGTGGCATAGTGTGTTGATCCACGGCACATCACAGTCCAGGACCACAATGACGTCGGCAGTCTTGACGGCCTCGTCGATGCCGAAACGCAGACCCAACCAGGCAGGGTGGTCTGCCGGAAAACACATGTCGCTACCGCCCGTATCGACAACACGGAGACCCTTGACGGTGTTGGCAAGTTCGACAAGCGCTCCGGGGAAGTCATGGTTTCTGCCGCCATATCCCGTGATGACGAGAGGCTCTTTGGCTCCGGCCAGAGCCTCGGAAATCTTGTTCACTGCCTTCTTGGGAAGCCCGCCGAGCTCAACCGGGTCCCACTCATCCTGGTTAATGCTGTATGGCTCAATCTCGGCCTCCATAACCTCTCTTGCGCCGCAGAGATACACAGGTCCTTGGGGATCTGACTTTGAAAACTGGAGCGCACGGTTGACCATCTGCTTCACATTCTTTCCCGTCTTGAGCTCGCCGGAGTAGCGGGTGTATTGAGACAAAATCTCCTTTTGGTTCGGTACGTCCTGGATCCAGTGGATGTACTCGGTGCGGCTACCTCGAAGTTCGCCCTCGAGAGTGAATGGAGAGAGACCGGCGAATACGAGAACTGGTGCGCGACCACATGATGAGTTGTGGACGGCCGCGCCCAGGCCTTGCGTACCGACATCGACATGAACAATGACACATTGCGGCTTTCCGGTTAGACGAGCATAGCCGTCCGCCATGGACATGGCCACCATCTGACTGGTCGTCAGTACGGCTATCTCGACACAGGGGCGATGGGGAGGTTTACTTCATTCGGGCATGTAATGATGCTGGGAAAATGTCCCTTCCTCTCTCTTTGACCCTTGACCATTGCCTCGATAATGCTGGGGTGGTCAGAACCCAGATTCACGAAGCAGTGGGTGACGCCGGCGTCCCATAACGCCTCGAAGAAAGCAAACGACGCGGTATACATCTCGGTGGATTTGGATGAGAATTTCCGAGCTTGCTCAATGGTGGCATTGTACTCATCCTCGACAACGGGCCGGGCGGCGGGCTTTATACGAGCATCAAAGGCCAACGATGTTGATCCCCCGCCTCGATTCAGTGGGGCCGCGGATGAGTAGCCGGCAGTTTGACAACTGTGGCCGACAACGGCTGGGCCGGCAGCCAACGTCTGCTTAAAGCGGGCTATTGCCCCTGTTCTCCCACCTGTAGGCCCGACGCGGCGCAGGCAGCGTGCCATGGGCGCCGGCAAATGTCTAAATGGCATGGTGAAGAGCGGCAATACCCAGGAAGGGGAAGTGAGCGGGGTATTAATAACAGATGGCAGTGAGCGTTACTTGACAGCGTTATCAACAACCACCTTGGTATGTTTCTTTTGTCCTCTTTGCCTTTCCCCTGCCAACGGAAAGTGTGGTGAGCAATGACGCGCTTCAAACAGAAGGTTGACAGGAATGGAGATTTGAGATCCTTTTTTTTTCGAATTGTTGATGAGATGACTGAAGTCAAATGAGGTTCTTGTTCCTCGCGACGGGCGACAAAGACACTTATAGCTCCAACCAGGATGATTTCACAGACCGGCGCCCGGCTTAAGCTTGTTCCCCGTTCCCCAATTCCCCAGCCCAAATTGACCAGACAAGTGCAACCCCGCAGTCGGTTCAGGAACGGGTTTCATAGGCCGCTTGGGATCGGCTCACTGCAGTTGGGGAGCTATGTATACCTGCCGATAAGCAGCGGGCGCGGTCTAAAAGTACTTGGTTTGGGTAGCCGAAGACGGGAGTTTGTCAAAACCCCAGCTTCAGCGACTGTTCTATTCTTCGAGTTTATTTGACTTCGCAACGATTCAACACTTCGGTCTCCAGATGCTCAACCAAAGACTCCATATCTGGAAATCCACGTCTCGTGCTCGGCCGCGCTGGGCCGAGAATTGCCGTCTGGACAAGCCGTAGGTCTCACCCGTCCCCGCAACAAAGCGCGTCCGGGCGTTCCTGGGGACCCAGCTGATCAGGTCGTGCGGGGTGCAATCGATGTTATCTAGCTCTTAGCTAATGGGATCCGCACGGGATGCCCAAAAAGGCAGACAAACTGTTGTGGTGCACCGCGCTATCAATAGCAATTCGACATCAGCTTTCGGATTACGTCAGACCAAGTAATCCGATGACTTTCCAACCGGAAATATCTCACTAAACTATCACGACGAATTCAACCCGTCCGGCCAAATCCAGCCGATGAGCGTCCCTACAGCGAAGAACCCCAGACAAACCATCACCGTCATCAGCATCCCACCTCCGCCTCCGCCTCCGCCGCTACCACCGCCCGCGACCGGCTCCGCTCTCTTTCTCCCCCTCGATGATGCCGCCGTAGTCGTCGCCGCCGTCCCCACACTGGTCCGCATCGCATACGTCGGGCCCGCGGTCGGCGTGCCGTACAACGTCGTCTCCTCGATATCGATTGTCTGCTGACCCCATCCCGATGTGCTGATTGCGCTTGGCGTGCTCGTCGTCACCGCCGTCGACTCGCCCGACCAGTCGTGTCCGTCAAACGCACGGTACCAGCTCCACTTATTCTCTGGGTCGTTCCAGTCGGCGCGGATGCCGGGGCACTCGTTGAGGCAGTTGAAGAGACCCGCGGCGGTGCCTTGCTTACTATTTCCCTTGCCGTCGGAGAACTTGAGCCCGCAGGTACGGTAGCAACCGTAGGAGGAGCAGGGCAGGGAGTACCACGGCTTCAGCCAGCCCCCGTAGTGTTCCCACGTCGTCCATTCGGATATGTCTGTGTCGACCAGCGTGAATGAGTTTGAGTTCTCGACGCCGTAATAGTTCGTCTGCGGTTTGGTCTGATTGAATTCCATTGCAGTGATTTTATACTTCTCGGGCGGCCCGAGGTCCTTTGGAATCGTGATTTTGGGATCTGTTGTGCCTACGGGGATCAGGCCGCTGAGGTAACCTGCGAAGAAGCCTCAATCAGCACTCTGAAGAAAGACGTGGGGGATTTTCAAGGGCTACCGACATGTATACATCCATTCTTCAGTCCAGAGAAACAGCTGGTAATGCGTGTAGAGCGCGTCGTGTCCGCACCCAATCTCCGGGTCGACGGGGTTCCTGCATACGGCCATCTTCTCGTCGAATACTACGCCGGGCGTCGTCTCGTAAACGAAAGGCTGCTTCCAAAAGTCGAAGCCGATGGCAATTTCCGTCTCGGCGCCCGCGGTGATTGTCGAGGGCACCGTGACGTTGAGGGCGTCGACCGCCGACGCCGCGACGGCGAGCAGCACGATGATGAGCATGGTTTTGCGACGGCCTAGGTTGGGTGTTAAACGAGTGTGTGGTCGCGATGCGGGTGGCGAATGGCTATGGTGCGAACGAGGGGACGGCCGGCATCATGCGCACGGGGAAAGGGGAGAAGAAGCAAAGGAGGTCATCGCGAGAAAACCTTGGTGGCGATGGGCGGCATGGGATTTGGAGGATCGGCATCCTGGGTAGGGCGTGTTTCTTTTGGGCTAGCTCAAGGAGGGCCTGTCGCGCGCTAATGTGCTAATGTGAGTGATGCAGTGTTAAGATTGCTAGGGGCCTGGGGCTGGGATGGTGCCCTGAATTGTTTTCGGAATGTTTGATGGGACCTGGAATTCGAGAAACAGTGAAGTGATGACTGACTCCAAGGATTATCTTTCATATAATGTGCTACATAGGCCGGTTCGGAGGGATACACTGTGTCCGGAGCGGGACGGAGCGGACCCGGCCGCCGCGTTCATGCCGGAGGTACCGTGCCGAGCTTGTGGGGCTAGTAGCGACGGGATGATCTTACAGAATCTCCTTCGCATGTTTGAGAGGTGATCAGGTCAACATGACCATGATGATATGAGTTCTTTCCCACGTACACATGCACGTGGCTTGAGTCCATTTCAATAACAAATACAGCCACAAACCTAGCAATGCAATGCATGGATTGAACTATCTATCCCCGGTTCCCTGGATACAAAGACAAAGAATATATCTTTCTTTTCTCACGATACGCCAACCTTGATGACCAGCTAGCACTTGAGAATTAATAATACTATTGTTGTAATTGAGAAGTGCATGAAGTCCGAACAATTGAGCTCCGAAGCCAAATCTTGAGATGACGGAGCTGGTGGCTTGAGCTGAACATTGCAGCCGTCCTGCTTGAAGCCAAGCCGTCAGCTGCGCAGATGCTCGTTCATCCCAGTTGATGCATCTTGACTAGAGCTTCTAAGACTCCTGCCAGATACAGTTTATTTCTCCCTTTTACTGCGAACTCTCTGAAGAACATGAAGCTGATGGAGGCCCCGGACCCCGTCCGATGTAGCCGCGCTCGCATCGGAGTGTCGCATCCAACCATCCTTGAAAGCTCGAGTCCGCCGGTGCGGTGGGCCGGGGCGTCTACCGCATGACCGTATTCCCCCAAGAATTCAGATGAACGATGCTCGACGGATACTTAAGTTGCCATTCTTTTCTCCCGTCGTCTCGAGGGGAGTGTTCTGGGTCAAGTATTTTCAGTCGATTCAGATTTCCGTTCAATTGCCATCAAAAAGACCAGTCTCGAAAGCTCCTTATACCGTCGCACCACATTTCAGAGCGCCGCAAACCACAACAAGACAAAAATGATGTCCCCATTCTCACCGTTCCCGAACTACGTCCTCGGCACAGGCCTCTCCTTCGTAGGCCTGCTCGGCTTCGTCAAGCCCCTGGCCGTCTACGACGCCTTCGGCATCCAGCGACCGCTCTCCGCCCAGGCGGACGCCTTCAGCTACGCCAAAGCCGGTCGCGACCTGGCCACGGGGCTCCTGTTCGTTCTGCTGGAGACGTATCAGGAGGGCAGCGGGAACGAGGACGCCGTGACCATGTTGTGGGCCACGACTGCGCTGGTTGGGTTTGTTGATTGGTGGGTCGTCAGGAGCATGGGAGGCAAGGAGCTGAGGCATAAGAGTTACGTGCACTTGGGTAGCGGTGCGCTTTGTGCGATGTTTGCTGCGTGGAGGTTGATGCATTGAGGAGGAATTGGTTGGGTTTGTGCGGTTGGGGGGTCCCTTGGGGGAGAATGAGGTGGTTTGAGTAGTGATATCTGTCACAACGATATATATCTGTGATGTCAGGGAATAATCACATCATAGGCACGAGCAGAAAGTGGAAAGATTGGTGAACCATTATTCATCTAATAACCCAAAATACACACAATTTCTATGACACAGCCCGATCTGGGCTTCGCTCCTACATAAATGCATGCCTTGACTTGAGAAACGATCCACTTGATAGTATGTATCTGCTCGTTCTATTCTCAACATATCTACTTGCTCTGCTGCTCTGCAGCAACCTCAAAGCCGGTCTTGTCAGGTTGGCAAACAGTTCCGACCTCGGGCAGCTTGCCGTCGGTGAAGTACTGGCGGACCACCTCGTTGGTGCAGCTCGAGGGGTGGTTCCTGAAGCCGTGCTGAACAGCAGAAAATAATTAGTCTCGCAGACATCGAGATGGGAAGCAGTAGAAATCACTTACACCAGCGCCCATGTGAACAACCATGCGGCTGTTTCGCAGCCGCGCCGACACCTCGAAACCAGTGCTCTCCGGCGTGACGGGGTCGTAATGACCGTTGACGACGAGGACCGGGAAGCTGGTCCTGACGTTTCTCAACTTGTTCAGGTCAATCTGCTCCGCGGCGCTGAACTTCCATCGGGTGCATTGCAGCCTGCCGGACGACATCGCGTCCGCGAATGAACCTTGGTGCAAGTGGGACTGGTAGATGGAGTACAAGTCTTCGGCGTTCTCGGCCCGGAAGGAAGAGTCTCCGCAGGATACGCCCCAGAGCGCTTCCGAGCCTCGGTTCCACTCAGAGGCCAACTGGTCCGGTGCGCGTTCCGTGGCGCCGGTCAGGTTCCCGGTCAAGGCGTAGTTGACTCTCGCGATGGCCTTGAAATAGTCGGCGGGGCTGTACAACTCCTGGACCAGAGGCGCCTTGAAGGAGATGACGCCAACCTCGCCAATTCCCTCGGTGTTGTTCGGGGCGTTGATGGTTTCCTCCAGGACGGCGTTGAGCGCCGTCATCAAGTCGTCGGCCGTGGTGCCGTTGCCCTTGAAGTCGGCCAAGACGCACACCTCGGGCCCGGCCTCGACGCACTCCTCGAAGAGCCTGAGGAGGGCCCGCTCCGTGTCGCGCTGGCCGGTGATCCAGGTCGTGCTGGCGTAGTCCTCGGCGAGGAGGTTGCCGTCGAGCAGGAAGCGGCCGACGCGGTCGGGGAACATGGAGGCGAAGACCTGGCCCAGGATCGTGCCGTACGAGGTGCCCCAGTAGTTCACCTTGGGGCCCTGGTCGAGGGCGTCGGCGATGGAGATCATGTCCCTGGCGACGAAGGGCGTGCCGATGAAGCGGCCGTACTTGGCCTGCTCTTTGAAGCACTGCTCGGCCAGGACGCCCACGGGGTCCCAGAGGGCGGGTTTGATAAATTGCGAGATGTCGGCCTGTGCCAGGGTATGGGGACTACGACGGTGGAGGGTGGGAGCGGTGACGTTGGACGACATGTTGCAATTGAAGGGGATAGTTCTCCCGACGCCTCTGGACGGTTGTCAGCCGGAATACGGGACGGTTGGGGACGTGATGAGTCGATGCCTTACCTGGGATCGAAAGTGACGATGTCGTAATGTCCTCCAGTGATGCTACGCACAAGTTAGTTAGCATGGACTTTGCTACGAGGAAAAAAGAAAAAAACCGGATACCCTACTTTCTCATAAGAAGACCTCCTACGGATCCGACTGCGGTTCTCTCGACTCCCGAACCACCAGGTCCGCCGGGGTTGTACAGGATGCTCCCTTTGTACGGTTCCTTGTTGGCCTTGAACCTCAGCAATTGAAGCTCGATCGTCTCGCCTGAACTCAGACTGGTGTAATCCAACGGGACCTCGAGCCTCGCGCACTCGGGCTTCTCGGGCAGAGCGTCCACGATGGCGTTGTTCGTTTCTCCAAAGTCCAAGTCGCATTTCGCCCACGAAATCGTCGACTTGTTTGACGGGACGGAGGAGTTGCTGCCGTCTCTAGCCAGGATAGTGTGTGCGCCGTTGGGGACCGACAGGGCGGCGGCAGAGCCTACTAGTAGGAGATGGCTGAGAAGGGCGTTCTGTGGCTTCATCTTGACTGAGGGTGAAATTGTTTTGGTGATTGACTGATATCGATATTACTACCGATGGCTTCGAACTTGTGCATTATATATAGCTCATGTCTATGGAAAACAGACCGGACCGGAGATGATGACGGTACAGCTCAGCCTAGTTCTTACAGCAACTTCGATTAGATCCATGAAGTAACAAGAAACATTCATATACCAAAACCAGCGAATTTCTGCAATAATTCGGGGCAATGCAGGCCAAACAGACCTCAGCCATCAGCCTGGTTTGGTATTGGCCCATGTTACACGCAGCGCTGAGTCCTTGGCGAAGGCAAACATAGCGTGAGACAAGGCATACTTTTGTGGGCGTGCTTACAAGTTTACCAGGTACTTTTCTCAGCCCTGCAATCCAAAATAATAAAATACAAGGGGGAGCATAATGGTCATTGGCTACGCGTACGAACATCGAATTCAAGCTTATCTTCCGGCGCGACGTAATGGGTTTACATGCTTTGGCCGCTTTGGGCAATTGGAGGTAGATTACTTGATGTTTCTCCGACTAGGCTATCAGCCACCACGAGTGGTGGAATCAATCTTACGGGAAACTAGGGCTCAGAAGTCACCCATGTATGAATTGGCCTGTTGGAAGATTTCGTGGGACTCAGCCCAGTTTGCTGTAGGCAGCTTCGGGCGCGGACATATTTTGACGTGGATTTTGAAGATGCTCCTCTTCTGCGGGACCGAGGACCTGATTCCCTCACAGATGCTTGCGTTCTCACAGTCAACCATCTGCATCGTGCGTTTGAGGGTAAGTAGTGCAAGTAGATGTGGCTTTTCGATGCGAGCTTCACGGTCCCGTTGATACTGACCAATACGACTGAACGACAGCCTAACCCCCCGTGGGCAAATGCGTCAAGTGTCTTGCAGATGGCGAACGATATCGGGACCCGGGCAGCCATGGTGGTGGCTTCGAACGGGATCAACGTGGACAGGGTAACGGTATGCGAAGCTAGCGAAGCTAGCGACGTACGACAACGTACCCAGACCCAAAAGAGGTCAATCTGAATCAATTAAGTCTCAATTCGTCTCTACGGTGGCGTGTTCCAATTGCCCGTTTAGGCAATTGGGGATACCTTGTCCAGCTCCTAAGTCTTGTTCTTGTCGACAATAATCTTGGGCGACAGCCTAACCTGCCAGTCGCTGACGTTGTGATAGTCGCCGTAGGTTCTCAGCGCCCTCGACAAAATCTTGTATTCTCCGCTCCCGATCGCTCCGCCATGCGAAAAGCCATTTCCTCCTCCTTCGAAGAATACGGCACTGGAGGAAATGCGACGACAGGATCGGCGTCAGGCTTGGTGATCACGGTTGAACCAGGCTGATGGGTGATGTGGTAAGTCACAGTCTCTTTACGCTTGTTCTCGACCCGGAGCTCGTGTGCCTTGGAAGTGGTCCGTCTCGTTGAGGTTAAGAACAGCCGGTGAGACGGAGGCCTTGCCACCATTTGCCACAAACTCAAAATCAACCTTGCGACCAAGTTCCATCTGCTTGATGAGCCATTGGCCATCTTCGTAGTTGATGAGACCGACTACGTTGATGTGTTAGTCGAGTTAAAGAGTCTGAGAAGTCCGAGTTTTGACTCACATCCAAGAGGTTGGTGCTCGGGGTCGTAAACTCCACGATTGGGAATCTCCCAAGCAGCGCCTTCGAAGTTGTAGTGGAACACCCATTTGACGCTGGTACCAAAGAGATTGGAGTCGAGAACTTGCCAGCATTCACAGATACAAGTGCTCCAACTGATGGTCACATCGTTAACACCCCCGAGACTCCTGACTGGGCGACCGAGAAGCACTTGCAGCAGGATCAAGACACTTTCCGAAGAAATTCTGGGGAACTCCCAGACATCGCAGGAGCCAAGACCGGTGTAGTTCCGGTCGAGGAAATGGGCGGAATGACTGCCATTTAGGACTCATTGAGCTGTGTCTGAGCTGACGTAGAGCTTCGTGGATGTTAGTTATGGAAGCGAGAAAGTTGAAGTGACTTACGATCTCATAAGTCTTGTTGCTGCTTGATCTGGCAGTGACGGTGAAAGCCGATGTCTGAGTGTGTTCGACACTCCCGACAACAGTGACGTCGAAACCATTGGCGGCACTGCTGGTGTAAAACGGGCCTGGTCATATTAGTGGAATAATTCTCTATCGAAATCGTCACGATCCTTTCTCACCCATGACGCATCCGCGGAAATGACGGCGGCGCTCAAGAGGATAAAGACAAAGAAGGTGCCAAAGGATTTAGCATCGCCTGTTGTATGCGTTGAACCATATTAACCCCATCGAGCGGTTTCCCGGAAGATGAAATGCCTCATGGCAGATACGAAATAAGGACGCCCCATTACCCTGTAAGTCATAAATTGCTTCACCCCAGGATTTGAACTATCGTGCCGAAGAAATCTTGACTGGATATAACCCCCTTTCAGAAAGGTCGAGTAAGCTTCTGGCAAGGCACATTCTTGGCAACAACAATCTGCTGGTGTGTTGGACCCCATGAGAAGTTTCTTGTTTAGACCAATGTCTCTCTGCATCAGGTAGTGAAACAAAAACCTTTCTATGAGCCGAAGTAGCCGACAGGGCGTCATCTAATGGTTAGTTAAGCTTACACGATTATCAGAAAATCTGATAAGATTTCGCTGGCGTGCAACAACGCCGTTCGCGAAGTCGGATGCCCAGGGGTAGCCCGGGAAAAGTTCAAGGTGAGCTAATCGCGCCAATCGGAAACTGACATCGCAAAAGCCGCCAGGGTTGACCCCGCTGCCTCACGCTCACGGCTGGGATCGTCTGTCGGGCAGACGGGAATACGATGTGAGGGAAGCTCAACGGCCAATGGGCTCTGTTCCTGAGCTTGCTCCATTGCAAGATTAGATTAAACTCGTATCCGAGGCGCAGATATTAAACCGCGTCGGAGCGAAATCCCGCTCCGACGCCCTGCTACTATGAACCTTCGAGCGGTGACGGAGTTGAAATGGAATCGGAGCTTCGGCATGAGCTCCCTGAAACGTGTTTGCGATGCTGCGATCAGTGATGTGACTTACAATTCGAATCCGTCCAAAAGCTCTTTGTCTGGCATCAGTCTAGGAATGCAAGCCATCTGTCAAAATATCGGTGCCTAGTCTCTTCAGCGCCCTACAATAGCTTTGTCGATTCGGTCAAAAGGACCATGAAAACCTCCATCCATAAACGTCTTGACCTCTGTCCCTTGTTCACACTCGATTCAGCCTTTGACACCAAACAACTTGATACTTGATAAAAGCGCTTCCGTTCCTTATCAAAGGCTTTTTAGACGGATTCTCTTTGTGTTTCCTGTTGCATGGTTTCTCCTCAATAAAGAAGTCTGAACTTTGAAGCGTTCCAAGTTCTAACAACGGCCGGGACCACTGAAAATTACTTAAGACGCAAAGTCTCAGGCCGGATGGTTGAGTGTTTGATTCAGATCGCAATCTGGAAGATCTTTTTACCTCGGCATCCCACACTACTTTGAACAATAAAACCGCGCCAAATTACTCCGTATCAGCATTCCGAATCGTTCACGGTTCAACGAATCGACCCATAACTACCTCCTCGAGCTTCAGTCTAGTTGAGTCCACATTCTACTCCCAATCTCACTAAAATCAAAACAGGTTCTAAATCTGCCAAAGAATGGCACCATCGAAGAACAGCCGCTCAGCAGCATCCACGCACAGGATGAAGACCCGTGCACAGGTAAGAAGAGAGCAGGCCGAGGCTTCTTCAAGCAATCAAGCTGCTGGAAATGGTCAAGAGCAAGCTGTACAGTCAAACCTGAACTCCAATGACAAGCGGCGTCGTGAGTCTGGCGAAGATTCTGACGAAGAGTCCGACGATAATCGTCCCGGGAAGCGACCCAAACGTCAAAACCACAACGGTACAGTCCCCGGTGAACCAACTACTGACATACCAACAGCTAGTGATCCGAACACCCAGGTAGCGACCCCCCGCGACTCTCCACAGGACCGTGGAAATATCAATAGAGAGCAGGTGGTCGACAATACAAATCACAATGACCACAACAGAGTTGCCGAAGACGAAGACGAACAGGAGGAAAATGGAGCCGGCCAACCCAGCTCGACCAGTGATAGAGGTGAAGAAGAAGAAGAAGATGGTGTCTTTGAAGTCGACGAGGAACAGCCGCCTACGCCCCCAATTGTGGTAACCGACGACTTTTGGCCCAATGTGAGGGAGGCCTACAGAGCAGCCTTGAACGGCCGCAACGTCCACTTCAAGATACCATGCGTTGTATGCCGGGAGATCACAGAGGTTTACTACCCAGAAGCTCCACAACACGGATCTGCTGCTGGCTCGGAAGACGACATTGAGTATCTCCAGGTGCTTCCCTGCGGTCATACAGTCGGTCACATCTGCTGGTCTGAGTGGAGGACAGCCGAGCGAAACGCAGGCCGTCCCGAGATTTGCCCCGTCTGTAGGTACAGCCCGCAATGCGAGGGATGTTTAGAATCCTTCAAGCCCTGGATACTCCGAGACGAGGGAGCTGACTACATATTCCCGCCCCCGACGACACTAGCAGAGGGCGGTGTTGTTGATACGCTGTGCAACAGCTGCTTCGCGGAATCCAGACTCTTCTCCAACACGGTCGCGGCCAGAGTCAATTGGCCGGCGCAAGGCATCCCGCCCAACTCCTCACTGCGGAATTGGTTCGGGAGAATAGCTCGGCAACAGGCCCGAGTGACGGGTAGGTCGCCGAGGACACCGACCGACACGCGCCATGAACTTTCTGCGTACATCGTCGCGACGACGTTCATTGAAATGAGTCGCGATGTTGACCGTTTGAGAAGGGAGGTTCAGTCGAGTCTGGATTCGGAAATGGACCACATGCGGAACACAGCTAACAGGATGACGCGCCGTTGGAACCAAGGCATCTCAGATCCCTTGCTTGGCCGGGAAGGCCTTTAGAGCCACTGAGCACGCACAGCTCACACAGGGATTCCATGTTGCTGTCTCTTGTGTGAATTCTGGGATATCGCAGTTTTGGAACGGTTGAAACTGTTGAAATTCAGATCCGGCCGGTGAGGGCTATTACGGCGGTAAGTACACATACTGACTCATTAGACGGGCACTTGGCAAGGGCGCTCAGAAAATTAGTCGAATGTTCTGGCTTTGTTACACTTCAAAGCACATTAGTTTTACTCCTTGCGATACAACTATTTTACATAGATATCCATGGATACGAGGTTCTTTGTGATCGTGGAATCGCCAAAATCCAAAGTCCGTGTCATGCGTATGGGAGGGGACAGTTGCTATCAGTGATGCTGCTGAAAAGCTCGTGTTCTGATAGCCATTCCATTCCAGACTCTGGGAGTCCATATGAATCGCCGCCTTGGTGTAGGGTAGGCGTATCGTAAAGGCCAATGGCCCGAAGCGGATCGGTCAATGAGGGATCCCATGGACCGCCGGGGGCCTTTGTCTGATCTTGAACGTCTCCAATCTGTTTTTGAGTTGTGGGGGTAGCGGCCAGAAAGTCCGACAACCGACAATTTTCGTCTCCCTGCATACTCTTTGGCGTTGATACTTCCTGGTTGCGATCCTTCAAGCCTTGGATCTCGCTTGGGAGCTCCCATTCCTCGACCATGCCCTGGAGTATTTGTCCTGCCTTCCGTGCAAGTGGGTAAGACTTTCCCATGTCAAACAAAACTTCGACGGAGGTCTGGAGGAGACGGTCCTGGCCGTCGTTCGTACTCAATCGGAAATGGATTAGGTGAATTGTACCAGCAAGGAAAATCATGTGCAGCACGAGTGACGGCAATTGCCTCATGCTGTAGGATTGTTGATAAATAGTAGCCAATTTTATGACGTCTGAGGCGGCCGTGAAGCACGTAGCCATTGGGTCGCGTGGTAGTCCGGGAGTTTGTGAGGTTTTGCACAGCCGGGAGAGCTGGAGAAATGGACGGTGAAGATATATCAAGGTGAAATAGAAACTCATACTATTGCTCCACCAGTCAGATATCTTGTTCTTTCGGTGTGAAACATGAGCGTCGTATGCTCGAGGAGATGTTGACTCACTGTAGGATGAGAACTTGCGGTGATGTGGCAATTTTGTCATCATTTGTTCTCAAGTCCTGTGGCAATGTTTGATGCCAACGCCACATTTCATCGTGCATGTGTTTGGCTCTGGATCGTAGCTCATTGGCCGGGACGCTACCTCGAGCGCCATAGATATCACGCTGTATCCTGGAAAGCAATTTGGAGAGAGTCGACGAAGCATGTAGAAGGCGTGAAGAAAGGTCGCCATTGTTTCCTGACGAGATATCAGGACGTCGGCTTGGTGCAGAGGCCGTAATATCGCAATCCCTGAATGTAGTAGGACGTCCGCGAACAACGCTTAGAAAGCTAGTATCATGAAATCAGCTTCCTTTTTCCAACATATAGTGGAGGGTCCCTGGAGTCACCTACGTATCTTCTTGATGACAAGCCCAAAAGACCCTACGTCTGAGATCGGCCATTTCTGCCGTCATTCTTCCGGATCCGACAGCCCGCGAGCAGTCCAAGTGCAATCCCAAATCGCTAGCTATTCTTAAAGCGATGCCTATCTCGGCCTGTCAGTTGAATGCAACAGTTCCATCACGAGAGAAAAGTCTTACCACTGAAGATCCACCCCAAAGATGTTTCTTCCATCGCCCCGTATCTACATCCGAGAACGAGAGCGGCCTGGACTGTTGCAATTGTTGGTTGTTCCATCTCTATTTCGAACATGGCGCGTGCTCGCCTTGCGAAGTTCTCTCCGGCGACCTCATCGGAGGAAGCAGAGTATCTCGAAACTCCTTTATCAAGGCTAATCATGGATGCCAATGCCATTATAGCGTACAACAAACAGGGTGTGTAGAGGTTGCCACCTGTCTGACCTCCACTGTCATCCCATGCCTTCCGATGACGGAGGAATATCGCACGATCAACGACGAACAAGTGAGAGGATTGCCATTGCCAAAACAGGTCGAGAAGATATGCCACAATCGGCTCTGGTTCAGGGTCTGACTCTTGAGATACACCGGCTCTCCGTCCTCGCACTTGGGGCATTGCAGTCTTTGCCGGGCTCTCATAGTATGGGAACATGCTAGCGTATCCCAAGTACTGATCAAGATCATCACCGTCTCCGAAGAACATCGAATCCATGGCGGGAGGAAATTTCAACGGCTCAATTGTATCATCGGACTCCGGTATGCACTCGCTCGAGAAGGATTCGGACCGTACAGAATGCGGAGTAGGTTCGTTCCGCGGCGTCGCAGACCATTCACTTTGTCTCTCTTGAGGAGGGACCGAAGAGATTCTCGGCTGGTTCCCCGGACTCCAAGAATTGGCGGGGCTTGGGATCGCAAGCCTCGAGGAGCTGTGCACATCTTCCGCTGGCTTCGGGGCTGCTCGTAGCAGAATGTCGAGGTTGTCGCCGCTCTTGCAGGACCCAGAGGATGCGCCATCAGCCCTAGACGCGTTTCTCACGAATTCTTCGAGAGCTTGCATGCGTTGATAGAGAGCCTTCGACTCGCTGGGTCGTCGTCGATTGCTGCGCTTATCCTCGCCGTGGCGGACTTCGCACTTTTCCTTCTTCTTCTTGCACGAGGAGCAAGGCCGTTCGGGTCGACCGTCTTGCCCCAGGAATTGTGAGATGTCGCATCGTCGCTTATCTTTTTTGCATCGAGCGCAAGCAAAACTGGCTCTACTTGCGTGTCGGTCGGGGGGCATAATCGTCTCTTGGTTTGTCGGTCTGCTTACATTCAATCCCAAACGCCTGTAAGAATGTTGTGACAGATCCTAGTAGTAGTCCTGGGAGAGAGGGAAAAAAAAGTAAAAAAATAAAATAAAACCATCGTCAAGTCCACGTCAGGGTCGCGGGGAGTCGGCCGACGCAGACCGTCAATGCCGATCTTTGAGGAAACGGAGATGTGACGGGAAGGTGTAAGCGCACAGGAGCTCCCCCTGGTCAGCGCATGAGCCCAAACAATGGGCCAGAAACCAACGAAACTGCCACTCACACTGGGAATCCGATGGATGGGTGACGTTGCTTTTGCCTAAGTTCTAGCGAACTCTCCGGTCCACCACCAGTTATGTGGATAATGGGGGCGAAGTAGCGGCGTGTGACGATTCAGAGAATCCAGGGTCCAATTTTGAAAGACATGGATAGCTTGGGACTCTCTCGAGTCTCTCGAGAAGCTTCCGGAGCTCTCAACCCCTGAATCAGTAGCCTCAATGCACGCGTTGAATCTGTCTGATGATAATGTCTCAGGTAGGGGACTGCTGAAATTGGTTTAGCTGTCTAGGAAAAAGCCCATGGACAAGGAGATAGACTCAACAACATTCCCGTCCCCGAGCGGGTCGTCCCATCGTGAAAACCTCACGAGACGCCGTCTTCCCTCCAAAATGCCCCGCGAACCCCCGGACTCCGCATGGATTCCCCTCTACTCCCCCGCTGAAAGGGGCATGGATGAACCAGCCAATGCCTCCCTGATCCTGACCTCAACTCACCTCACACCCACCCCGCCGCCCGGCCCTGAAAGCTCTCGGGTTGCCTAATCGGGTAATCCGGCGCAACCACTTTGATTTATTCCAAGAAAACAACCAGCCGGTAGGTAACTTGGAAGGTCTCGAACAACGAAGCTCGGGGTCTGAGGAGGGGTTGGCCCCACGCGGCATACTCTTCTCGGGATAAGACGTCAGGTGCGTGTCAGAATTTCAATACGAATGCTGCGGAAGTGTGGCAAAGGCTTTTTCCGCGTTGATTGTGAGATCCGGACGATTCGGTGATTCGTTGTTACTGTGATTTGATTTGATTTGATTTGATTTGATTTCCAATTCGACAATTACGTGACACGTTGGCAAAACTCCGGAGCTGTCTGTTCCATGACGCCAACGTCAGAATATGGTTGAGCAAATGTGATGCCGGAGTGGAGGAAGCTTACTTTCATTAATCGCTAATTTTGGAATACTCGAAAGAAAGAAAAGAAGTGAACCTCACGCCAAGCCCGTCTGCAAACCCCTGATGGCCACCATGGCACCCCACGCGCCGGGATCGGGGGGCTGCGAGCCACCATTTTCCGACGCGCCGCCAACATAGGTCGCGCGACCCAGCTTCGCCTTTGCCGTTCTAGTTGCCTCTGCTCCGTCGATGGCCGCCTTGACCGCCTGGTCGAATCCTCCGCTCTTGATGGTCTCGACGAAGGGAATCAAGACGTCGAGAACCGTGCGGTCGCCCACCTTGGCGGGGGTGTAGTGGCCGAGGTGCTCCAGCGCGGAGGCGAGCGCCGTTTGCCAGACAGACAGGATGCTCCGAGACTTGGCGAGGGACGCGTTCTCTTTGACCGAGTTGCACAGGGAGACAAAGAAGATTCCCAGGATGCCTCCTAGGGTGCCGCCCATCTTGCTCTCGACGATGTCCTCCAGCTCGTGAAGGACGGAGACGACGGAGCCCTGGTCCGCGACGCCCTTCTTGTCGAGCGCCTCGAGCAGATGTGAAGCTCCGGTCTGGAGGGTCTCTCCACAGTCTCCGTCTCCCATGATCATGTCCCACTTTGTAATATCGGGTTCGGCCTCGATCACGGCCCCGCAAGCCGCACGCAACATCGACTTGAGGATTGTCGGGTCCATCTTCACGTCGTTCTTCGCATCGATCGTCTTGGGCTCTTCGGGGGGGCAATGGACGATTTGGGACTTGCGGTCGCGTCGCACCGTCTGGGCTCCGGCCATGGACTCCCAGTGTGTATTGGTCTTGGCGTCGACGAACTCCTTGATCTGCTCGACGGAGAAGGGTGCGTTCTTGGACGCTGCGGTGATGTTCATGAGTGAGAGAGAGAAGGCCGGTGCGTTCAGGGATGTCTCGAGAGGACCGGCGAACACCCTCACGGGCTTGATGTTCCACTTCTGTTCAAGCTGCTCGAGGACCTCGTCGACAAGGGCGCCCTGCTCGAGGTAGGAGATGCCTCCGAAGTTGCTGACGAGAAGAATAGTCTCGTCATCGGGGTTGAACTTGACGTAAGAACGCTCAGGGTCGTCCTCCTTCAGGCAGTACTCGAGCAACTGGTCGACCAGCTCTTGGGGGGACGGGCTGGGAGACACCTTTGAGTATCCAGGCTCGTTGTGAGGTCCGGTTCCGATCTCGACCTCGTTCGCGCCGAGGCGGGCGTGTTCTGTGCGCCCGGGAACGTGGCAGTGATCGAGAGTAGCCGCAATGGAGACAATCTGGTTCTCGACGGCGACTCCGAGGTTGAAGATGTCGTCGAAGGAGCCGGCCTTGGCCCCGGCAGCTCCGCTAGTAATCTTGAGAACACCGAGTTGACCGGCGAGACCTCGTCTGCCGACAAGGCTTCCCTTCTTCTTACCCACTGAGACGTCATCGCCGCAGATGATGATGCGGCAGTTGTGTCCCTTGCTCCTCGCCTTCTCGCTTGCGAGTCCGAAGTGAAGGCAGTCTCCGGTGTAGTTGGTGACAACGAGGAGCGTACCGACATCTGATGGCACCGACTCGATCCCGGCCAAGATCTGCTTGGCGGACGGACTGGCGAAGATGTCACCAGAGACCGAGGCGGCCAGCATGTTCTTGCCCACGTAGCCGGCCCATGCTGGCTCGTGACCCGAGCCACCACCAGAGATAATGCTGACCTTGGACTTGTCGTAGGTCGTGTCGAAGACGACGCGGTTGGAAGCATCGAGGCCTAGAGATGGGTTGTATGTGATGAATCCCCGAAGGGACTTATCGACGAGTCCCTCGGCGGACGGGAAGATATGACGGTCTGACATGGTGCTGTGTCGATATGTGAGGTATGGATGAACGTGACGTGTTGAGATGAGTAGGAGGGGAAAAGGGGAAACACAAACCAGCCGTTCAGAAGGAACTGTGACATAGATAACCGCAACGACGGGATCTGGGGGGGGATATTGTAGGGTGGGTAACTTCATAAGGGGTGGGCGGGGAACAGCTGCTGACATGGGATCAGGCGGGCAATCGGTTTGCTGTACCCCGGATTTCCGCAACGGAAGATCGGGCTAGGATAGCCTCCCCTGGTCATCATGCTTTCCGAGGTGTGGTTCACACTGCTACCCGCTCTGTTCAGGCAAACCCTCATCTACCGATTTTCCGCTCTTCCGCCACTTCGGGCCTGGCGTGCGATTATCCGGCCCCCCCAGGGTGACGTCTCCAACTTCAAAACTGCTCCTTATTCCCCTCATCGACAAGGCGAGAGCATCTGAAAAGGCTATCACCAACACTGAAAGCTGCGTCATCATCAACCATCCAGATTGAGTACACGACCACTTCCCACATACTTCATCACAAAGACATACAAAATGGGCAGCAATCCCGCTCAGAAGTACCGCATCGTTGTTGGATGCGACGTAAGACTTGCCCGCACAACCAGCACATTCAGGAGTCTTTGCTGACGCAATCGTATAGGAAGCTGGAATCGGCTACAAGGATGCCATCAAGGCGGACTTTGAGAAGGATGCCAGAGTAGAGTTCGTCGAGGATGTTGGAAGCTTCGAGGGCACCGACAAGACGGCCTACCCCCACAGAGCAGCAGCGGCAGCCCAGATGGTTGCTGATGGCAAGGCCGACCGCGCCCTGCTGATCTGCGGTACGGGCCTCGGTATGGCTATCGCGGCCAACAAAGTCAAGGGTATCAGAGCCGTCACCGCCCACGACAGCTTCAGCGTGGAGCGGTCAGTCCTCAGCAACGATGCCCAGGTCTTGTGCATGGGCCAGAGAGTCATCGGCGTCGAACTCGCGAGACGACTTGCCAAGGACTGGTTGGGCTACCAGTTTGATCCCCAGAGTGGCAGCGCTGAGAAGGTTCGCGTGATAAACAGCCTCGAAGCGTCAGCTTAGGTTTTGGAAGGGTTGAAGAGTTAAATAAAATTGAATAATTATGTGCGAGTTTTCAGTTTACACCGAACCCGGTGACCATGAGAAACACACTGATGTGTTCATGACCAACCTGCCTTACCCAGATACACTTCGAGGTAGCAAGCCATTATTTGGAGTGCGCTAACCTGGGTGAACCAACAGCGACCGATGAAGTTCGGAAATGGGTAAAACTGTCCTGTTAAAGTAGGCGAGACGGAATGCGTCCCCGGGTGCAATTCTATGAAACAAGTGCTAGCGAGGTCTCATCGCGAACATGCAGGTCAGTGCAGAATGGGAACTACTGCATCTCAGCCGATCTTCCGTGAACCGAGAAGCTGGATTGTTCAATGCCAAAAATAGAACTGGCCATTCCTCTGGCCACTATTCACAGAGTTGATAGAAATGACGATTTGTTCACTTTAAATGGGACGTTGAATCAACTAGTAAAATGCCATCCGGGCAACCCAGCGTCGAAACTAGCATCGCCAATTCAAGGTGGCGATTTCGAGTTTCATTTGGCTCGTAGAAATTGAGATCATAGCCAGTGTCCTGCTACTAGTTGTCAATGTCTGCTGGAATGGCTAACTGGAGCATTGCAAAAACTTGACCTCACTTCGAACAGGCTGGACCCATGCTGCAACTGTGTGCACCGGGGGATCACCCACCTTCACTTCATCATCTTGAGGTACTGGGTTGGTACAGGCCTCGGAAGATCGGTTGCGTGGACGAATGCTCTGAAGTGGGCTTTTTCCGCATGTCCATGACCGGTACTCCGCTCCGTGGTCGTAACGCGGAGAACCGGCCGATTTTCCGCAACATTGTCTATTTAGGTATGCAAACGCCATTATGCTGCAAGAACTACCACACCAAGCAGTCTCACCGATACGATTAAATAGTATCACGCTTCAAATCATCCAACCAAACGATGGCTGCAGCCCCGCAACGGAGGCTGATCGGCCTCTCGACCAAAGCCTACTTCCCGCTGCAACGCACCCTCGATTTCACCAAAGAGGTCCAATCCCAGCTCAGTTCGCTGCCTTCAAGCACCTTCAAGGATGTCGACGTATTCCTCATCCCCGATTTCATCTCTATTCACCCCGTGAACGAGCTCCTCAAGTCGTCCCCCATCCCGATCCGTCTCGGCGCCCAGGACTGCCACTGGGAAGACTTCGGCGCCTACACTGGCGAGGTCAGCCCGTCGGTGCTGAGCGAGGCGGGGGTCACGATCGTCGAGGTCGGGCACGCGGAGAGGCGGCGGATTTTCGGGGAAGATGACCGGATCGTCGCGAAAAAGGCCGCTGCAGCGAGCAGGAATGGCATGGCCCCGCTGATATGCGTCGGCGAGGAGACTAGGGGAGACGTGAGCGTGGCGCTGGACGAGTGCAGGGCGCAAGTCGACCAGGCTCTGGCTGACGTTCCTGATTCTGCGGAAGTCATCGTTGCGTACGAGCCCGTCTGGGCCATTGGCGCGGATCATCCGGCGAGCGAGGATCATGTCATCGCAGTGGTCAAGGGCATCAGGTCATTTGAGAGCATGAAGAATCGAACGGGCACAACAAGAGTCATCTACGGTGGAAGTGCCGGACCAGGTTTGTTTGAAAAGCTGGGCGAGGCCGTGGATGGCCTGTTCCTGGGCAGATTCGGGCACGATGCCACTCGGTTCATGAAGACGATATCAGAAGTAGCCTCGTTCAAATTGTAATGTAGGCTGGGTACCCAAGCCGGCTGTAAATATCCACGAGATCCTGTCGCGATGGACTACTTGGACTGCGTCGCCACTTTGCCATGCGATTACCGAAAATGTCGAGACTACTCTCCGCAGTTCAAAATGAGAGACGGGGCTACAGAGGACAACTCGCCCAAGGGGCGCGACAGGACCAGGAAGTGGAAGACAAAACTCAGCGAAGGTACTGGCCCAAGCAGTTAGACCTGCTGATGGCATAGAGGGCAGAAGGAATTGGCAACATCAAAGTGAAAGTAACAAGAATCCTTCGGAAATAGCGGAACACGTGAGTTAATCATTTTTGCTTGGCTTGGTATTAGAGCCACAAATGAAGCTACCGTGAGTTTTTTCCACTTTGCTCAACCACTGCCCGTGTCGCGGTCTCCACCGGTACCAGAGGTGCAGTTTATCTGCAGGAGACTGTCGTCAAGATTCTTGCATTCGTACACCGGAGCTTCTCCGCTCGGCACAGTCACAGTGACGTTTTCAGCACGGATGTTGCTGCAGCGCTGTAGATCCGACCCGAATCATCAGTATTTGGTACCACCAGTCTTTACGGCGATGGGCGTGTCGTTCAAGAGAAGGGCATGGACTTACGTCGGGCGCACTGCAGACCAGAGTCCCAGCTTGAGGGTCAAACTTCGCTGACGTGGTACCGTAAATGTTCTTCAGGGTAATGTCCGTGATAGTCAGGTTAGCCTGCGGAGAAGGCCTCAGGTTAGATATCTTCTTATGGCAACAAACATTCACCGACTTACGGGATGTTCCTCGCAGAGAGTCTGGTTGCTCTGGCCGTAACACTGAGTGATGGTGATGGCGCGGTCGTTGTTGATGTTCTTGAACAGGTCATATGTGACGTTGTTCACCCGGCCGAGACCACCCCCTCCATTGAGAAGAGTTTGGAAGGCCGTCTCAACTCCAGGCCAAACCTTGATACGAGCTGCATCGCTGGCATTGGCCATCGTGATGTTGTAGATGTAGAGGTTCTCGACGATGTCGGTTTCGCCCTTGTACTGGCCGAGAGAGCCGACACTCATCCCGTGAGATCCGGTACAGTCCATGTTCTGGACCACGACATTCGTGCTGTTGGGCTTGAAAGAAACGCAGTCTAGACCTTTGTCAGTATTCTACTGCTGACGATGTGAGTCAAGTGGAGAACTCACCATCGGTGTTGATGATGAAGGAATCTTGAATCACGACACGGTCTGAGCGATAAGTGTCCCATCCGTCCGAGTTGGCAATCTTCACCCCGTCCCGACTCTGTCGCATTGTCAGTGATTTGGAATACACATGTCCAATGCTTCACACCGACCTCGGCTCTCAGGTCCATGTTGCTGATAAGAACATCAGTGCTGTTGGCAATGAGATTGAACCACTAGAGTCTTGTCAGTCACCTCAAACGACAGGACGCATTGATTCTGAGCGTACGTTGGGCGGGTTGCGCATGCGAAGGTGGGACATCGTAGCCCCCTTGACACCATCGAATGAGAACAACATCGGTCTCAGAAGCTGTCATATAACAATCAGCGACGTCCTCTCCACATCAGCGCGCCGGTTAGTCGCTCACGCTCTTGTTGGTCTGGATTTCCACCCAGTAAGCCTGACCGCGTCCGTCAATGACAGACTGGTCATTGCCCAGATCACCGTAAATGTTGACGTCTTCGCCACCAAGCTTCCAGAAGACGGACTGGTTCTGAAAGCTGAACTTGAAGCTGTTGTCGGCCCAGTAATACGGGTCGTCGTTGAACTCGATTGAACCCGTGATGACGACGTCGACATGCTTGAGGAAGGTAAGGTCCAGAGGCGAGCTGATGAGGTACGACTTGTCGAAGACTACCGTGCCGCCGTCGTTGCACTTCTTGAAAGCATCCAGAACTCCGGGGGCATCGTCGCGCTTTTCGCCGCAGCCAGCTTTGACGTGGCAGTAGCGTCCTTTTTCTCTGGGAGGCGAGAAGGGCATCGGGCGCCCGGCGTTGTAGGGAGCCGGCTGAACATGAGGTCGCTCGGGGATATCGGGCTTGGGTGATGCGACTGATGCTGCCGACGAAGCTGACAGCAGAGCGACCGCCGCGGCCAGGAGGCTCAAAGTAGGAGAACGCATTACTACAAGTGTCCTGGAACGAAGAGCGACGTTGAGATGAGCAAGGCAACGAGAGTCATTCCTCGGTCATTTTATCGGATGATATATCCTTCTCATATACCGGGAGATTATCAAGGTCTGATCAGGTTTAGGTAAGGAAGCATCAGAAGCGGATCATAACATCATCTCTTAAGGGTGGGCGTTGCGATACGCGGAAGATTTGTGGGGGGGGGGGGGGGGGGGGCATGTAAGGTCCCCTCGGTTTTGTCGGTGAAACTTATCGCGGGCCAGGGTGTATGTAATTTCTGCCTCTCGTACTTCTTCCCTGAGCTGACGATCTGCTCCCCTGTTTTGTCTGTTGGTTGACCTGGTTAAAATGCCCTGGCCTGCGGCTGAATCCTGAGAAGCGCTGCCCCCCGCATCGACTACCCCGCGCAGAGCAGGCTTTCGATGCGGAGAAGCTTGTTGATGTGGACAGGGATAAGCTTGTGCCAGGTTGGTGTTTTCCGCCGTTTGGGGTCCTGGTGTTACGTGGGTGCTTTTATTATTGAGCCGATGGGATGAATGGAGTGGACTTTAACGAAGTGATGGTGTCGCCCTGACTGACGCCTTTGCTGTTGAAGAAATCATGTTTGCAGACGATGTCCTCGAGGGTGGGTTCAGACACTTGCCAGTCAAATCTTCGGACAATGGTGGCCATAGCAAGATACAGCTCGGCGTATGCCAGACTAGACGCAAGTCAGTTGCAGCCAATTTGTTTCTGCTGACATTGTTGGACTCACCCCTTGCCAAGGCACTGTCGGCTGCCTTTTCCGAAGGATACGAGGTACTTGTCGAGCCTGTTGCCCAGTTTCTCCGCCTCAAGCCACCGTTCGGGTCTGAAAATCTGCGGCTCCGGGAAGATGGATGGGTGCATCAAAACAAAATATGGGAGTCTCTGAAACTGGTGTCTGTGGTGGAGTTGGCAATTGGCAGGGAGTTTTTGGAGTTCTCCTGAGGGTCTCTATACCCCTGCTGGAATCACATGTCCATTATATTCCATGTCATTGTGTGTGCAATCCGTGGCAAACGAGTCGTGAATCCGTACGAAAGCCGCAGTCGTCTCGGAGCCCGCGCCCGTCAATATCTCTGCCTCGTCGCACAGCCTCTGCAGCGTCTTTTCTTCTGGTGGTAAATCGCTGTCGCGCAAGGCATGGAACTAACAACAGATCAAAGGGCATTCATCACGGGTAGAAAGCCGCTCATTGCACGCTGATTAAACAGACGAGGAAGACTTCCATACCTCAGTTCGGTTCGAAAAATCAATGAGAGACAGCTTGTGCACGACAATCCACTTGTGGTAGCGAATCAAAATTACTAGCTAACGAGAAGATACCGCATAATTAGATGATAGATATCGAGGGTGTCCGATACAGCAGTCTTGATATGATACAGAGTCCCTTCTTACCAATGACAAATGAAAGCTTCTATGAAGTAGCGGGGTATCGGTGAAAATGAAATGCTAGACACATGCATCTTGATTCTGTTGAACCCGGACCGGCTGTCCTCGGAATCACCAACCTCCAATCTCATTCTATCCCAGATACAATTTGGCACATGAGACACCAAACAAGGACTTTCCGTCCGACAAAGGAAAAATCCCGCTTTTTTGGATACTGGCCAAACGAGCCGAGCCGTCATAACATGTGGCCGCAAGACCAGAACAGCAGAGAACGTATGAATTAGATTTGGGGCTCCTAGAGTCCTGGCTCCCTCGTCAAGGTTCCTACCCGAAGGTGGGCCCAGTCCACGAAGCCTCGTTGACTCGAAAGCTCTGCGACCTCTCCCTGCGTGGTGGTCCATGGACCTTGTACCGTTTAAGAGGCTTCGATGTTCTTACAGGGGGGTCGACGTCTCGCTCCGGCCGCGCCGTCCTCCGCGGACCACTGTATGTCGGGTTCCACGGAGGATGCTGATTGATATGAAACGACGGACGAGGTGGCGGCGCCGGCTCTCGCGGTCGAGGTACTCTGACGCGCGGGGGCCTTTGGGGTTGCGGCCCGCGGAAAATCGGGAAGAAGGCGCGGGGTGGCGGTTTGATAGGAGGAGGCTCGCTGGTTAATACCGTGGAGTCGTCGTAGCCGTAATCGCTCCAGGTATCCGGCGGTGGTCTCCGACGACGGTTCGACATTGTGCAGTAGCACGCAATGAGAACAATCGCCACGAAAGCAACGACGCCGCCCAGAATGGCGCCCACCTGAACGCTCGACAGCGATCCGTCGCCACGGCTCCGAGGTGGTGGTGGGGCCGCGGTCGGAGTCGGCTCCGGCGGTGTTTGTTGGACGGGGGGTCCACCCCCGGGAATCGGAGTGGGTTCTCCGGGTCCCAGCGTGACGTATGTAACGTAAGTCGTCGACGGTCGGCGGACTGTCTGAGTGATCACGTGAACCGCTTCATCTTCCTGTCGGGCAGCAAGACGAGGACGGGGGCGGCCGCCTATGGGCTGCAGCGAGATCGGAGTAGGATAGATAAGCATGCTGACGGGGATCGCATGAGACCGGTCGATGGGTTTCTCTTCTCCGCAAACGCGGGCTTCAAACGAAACAAAGGAGTCAACGAGGTGAAATTGGATGACGTGGATGAAGACCAGCCTGAAAGCTACAAGATGAGAAGAAAGTGCAAAAGACGCTCTACTTATTCAGGCAAACAAACGATGGAAGCAGGCTGTGACCCGCGGACCACCACGTCGCTTGCCCTTCTCATCATGCTCGCTCTGCCCGCCAAGCGGGAACCAACTCACTCGCTCCATCGCCAGCCAGAATTAAGGCACATACGAACGCGCGACGCCCCACGAACAGCCTGCGAGTGCTCCTGCAGCACAACACACCACTGATAGCCTGGGATCGCACACTGGTCGAGAGACAGACCAGGACGCGACTAACCTTGTTTTGACACCCCTCCCCCTACGCCTCCGCAGCCGAAAGATGGCTCGATGTTGTACGGCTGCGCCTGACACATCCGGAGAGCTGCGAGTCTGACTGCAAGCCATCGAGGGGGGGGCGCCCGGCCAACAGCAGACCGACAGCATGGGGTGTGTCATCAGCATGCCAAGGTAGCCCACATGATGGCCTCTGCGAGTCAAGCTATTGTGATAAAAAAAACTGGAACTTGAGTGATGATGAGCAGATCCACCAATCGCGCGGGTTAGTTGGGCTGATCTGCATGGGCTTTCGAACGGGGGACCGAACCAATGCGGGCAGGTTGCGGACAACCCAACCACAAGTACCGCGCAGTAAGACGCAGTAAGACCATCGTAAACACACCCACACGGGGTGCGGCCCGTCTCTTTGGTTCCGTGTGTGTGTGTGTGTGTGTGAATGCCCCGTGTCTGGGTTGCTCATGTGGTTGAGCTGTGTGTGAGACAAGGTGTATATCAACCACGACGACTTCTTAGTTGCCAGTTGCCGACCCCTCTCTTCGCATGTGCGAATTTAGCCCCCAACTCGACGTCCGGAGGGACCAACGCGGATAACTCGGGCATTAATGCCCCTCATAGGAACACCTTCGGTCAGCTTTTGTTTTTGTTTACGGCAGTTATCAGACCTCGTATGGTTGGCTTCATTGAACGTCATGTTATGTTGTTGAACAGGTCCCGACGAAGTTAAATTTGCTACCTCAACGGGTGACGCGATGCCGGCCTCATCGCTGATAATTTCCAGGTGTCGTCACGTCCTTGATCGTGCTCGATCAATCCCCTGCACCCGCGAACCCAAGGCGTCATTTCCCCCCCCTTATTCTCCCGAAGAACTCCCGCCTGATATGATAAATCAATGCCCCAGAGGAAAAGAGTAGCCGAACGAAATTGCATTATGTCGTGGTGTGCTTGGTTGTGCCTGGAAGCTGCGCTGCGCTGCGTTGCGTTGCGTTTGGCGCGGAGTGACCGGAAAAAATGTCCGCGAGAGGAAGAAAAAAATGACCAAAGAGTAACGAGAATCGCGTTCGATCAATGGGGCCAGGCGAGCGAACTTCAAAACTTCTTTGACAGAGTATCATTGGCAGCATCTGGATGTTCGAGTCAGCGTCATGCTCCTGGTTTTGTTTCGGCAGAGGATACCAACTGACCGAGGGGAGGGGAGGGGAAGGAGAATTACTCACTTATACTTCGATCGGACGTGGGAAAATATTATGCAACGGCTCTCCCGCAGAAAAAGAAAACATTGAACCAAGAACACCAATTCCAATATGCCTCTATTCCGCTGCGCGGTTGGGTTGCGCCGCGGCGGTTGGGTTGTTGTCGACGATGATACCGACGCCGGCACCGCCCTCGCCGTTTCCGAGCTGCACCTTGGGACCCTTGGTCAGAGCGGCCTCGGCGAAGGTGAGAGCGCGGTCGAAGCCGCCGAGTTGTCGCTTCTGCACCTTGCTCACGCTGTCGCGGCCCGCGACGATGCCCGTCTGAGGAGGAACACCGGCAGCAGTAGCGGCTGCTGCTGCGGCACCCTCGCCACCGGCGGCACCACCCTCTTTGCCCTTGCCCTTGCCGGCTTCACCTCCCGAGAACGTGAGCGCACCATCACCGACCACCAAGGCAGGAGAGTAGGCGCCGAGGTTGATGTTCAAAGGGGCGGGGGCGGCGTTGACACCCATGGCGATGAGCACCAGGGTCATGACGGCGTTGGTGATCTGCATGTCGACGGTAATAACTAGGTAGTTAAAGGTGGGTGTTGAAGTTGTCGGCGCAGCCGTTTGATGTCTCTTCCTTTCTCCAAGGGGATTATTAGGGTATGTATTGATTGAATTGGGATTCCGTCAAGGAGAAAATTGAGAGACGAACAGCACAGCTGGGGGATAGAGGAAAAGGAAGAAGAAAGCAAAAGCACACGCGTCAACGAGTGGCAAGGCAGCGGGGGAGAGAGAGAAAGAGAGCGTAATGAATGAAATCTCCGCGTCGCGCCAAGAAGAGGTTCAAATACTGGACCTAGAGAGAGTCAGGTTCACGGAGTCGCATCGAGAGAGTGTGATGGATGGCGAGAGGAGCGAAAGGGAAAACCAGCCAGCCCTGGTCGTTCAGAGGGTGCGACGACATCATGCGTGTCAAGACCTGCGGGTGCCAAGACCAAGCGGCTCTTGCAAAAATAGAAGCTCTTTCGCAGGGTGCCTACGATCTTTGGAGAATGGGGACACAAGAGCCGCGTCGACGGTCGAGCCAGGGGACCATGTGGTAAGTCGGGTCACAAACGAGGAAGCATGTCTGAGCGGAGGTGAAACTAGGGTTGGCAATTACCCGGCCCGCGGGTACCCATGGGTACCCGTGAAATGGGTAGTTAGTTATGGGTAGTACCCATGGGTAGCGGGCACTACCCATGGGTACCCATGGGTTAAGTGGGTTTGGGTAATTGGGCCCATGGGTATAGTGCGAATACTGTACCCATAGGTTTGGGTAGCCCATGGGTATATATACCCATGGGTAGTTATATATAATTATTATTATTATTATTATTATTATTATTATTATTATTATTATATAAAGAATAAAATAATATAGAATAAAAATAATTATAGTTTTTGTAGTAATCTTTTGTAGTAATCTTAGTGAAATAAGTAAAA
>JAVHLV010000482.1:0-39274 GCA_036785495.1 Colletotrichum neosansevieriae
ATATTACCTATATATATATTACCTATATATATATTACCTATATATATTACCTATATATATATTACCTATATATATATTACCTATATATATTACCTATATATATATTACCTATATATATTACCTGTATATATATTACCTGTATATATATTACCTATATATATCTCCTATACGCATTGCCTGCATATATATTGCCTGCATATATCGCCTGCATGCATATTGCCTGCACGCGCATTGCCTGCACGCGCATTGCCTGCATATATATTGCCTGCACACATTGCCTGCACGCGCATTGCCTGCACGCGCATTGCCTGCACGCGCATTGCCTACACACATTGCCTGCATACGCATTGCCTGCACACACATTGCCTGCACACGCATTGCCTGCATGCATATTACCTGTATGCATATTGCCTGCATGCATATTGCCTGCACGCGCATCGCCTGCACGTATCTCCTGCACGCATCGCCTGCACGCGCATTGCCTGCATGCATATTGCCTACACGCATTGCCTGCACACGCATTGCCTGCACACGCATTGCCTGCACGCATTGCCTGCACGCGCATTGCCTGCATATATTGCCTGCACACGCATTGCCTGCACACGCATTGCCTGCACGCGCATTGCCTGCACGTGCATTGCCTGCACGCGCATTGTCTGCACGCGCATTGCCTACACGCGCAATACCTGTATGCATATTACCTGCTTATATTGCCTATATATATTACCTATATATATTACTTATATATATTATCTATATATATATTACCTATATATATATTATCTATATATATATTATATTATATTAGATAATATTACCTAGAATATATAGTATAAGTTAGGTATAATATTAACCTAGCTCTATATATAGGTTTAAAGTAGCCTAGGTATACTAACTTTAACTAGAGTTTATATAGAAAAAGGAGCTAGAATATATCTAAATAAGAATTAATATATAGAAGTTATATATATATTATAGTATTATAAGTATATATATAATTATATATACTTTAATAATTAATAGTTTAATATATACTATATTACTATAAATACTACTCTAAAATCTTAATTATAAAATAATAACTACTATAACTACTTTTTAGTTATATAGATATAGTAATAAGATTTTCTATATTAATCCTCTATATATAAAGATATCTAGCCTTAAGCTATAGAATAATATTAACTTATATATTACTATTCTAAATATAAGTAGTATACTTTAAAGCTACTTTAGAGATAAGATTATAAAGCTAACTAATTTAGATATCTCTAACTATTTTATAGATAGTATAGTAAATAGTATAGTAATTATACTACTAAGTAATAATATAACTTCTATATATATTAATATAATTATAGATCTATCTAAGGTATATTATAAGCTATACTAAGCTTATTAAGTAGATTATATATTTAGAGATAAGTACTATAAAGTATATAAAAAGTAATAATATATACTTTAGGACTAAATCTATAATAATATCTATCTAGATCTTCTATATCTATACTATACTATAGATAAAGATATTAATTACTAAATATATATACTCTATAAAAATATTAATATTAATATCTATAAATATAAAGCTATAGCTAGAAGTAGCTATAGTATAACTCTAAACCTTTTAATATATAAAAAGCTACTTACTAAGTATAATATAGAGAAATAGCTTATAAAATTAGAAAAAAGCTATTACTAAAGTATAAACTAGTAGCTTTTTATAAATAAAGAAACCTAACTAGTAGTTTACTAACTTTACTATAGCTCTTAGTAATAATAGCTTAGATATCTAGATCTATATATACTAAATAATAATATAATTATATATAAATACTGGCTCTTTTATAATAAGAGATATACTAAAAAATACCTAAGTTATCCTTAATATATTTAAGATAGCTAACCTATATACTAAAATAAACTAAGAAGTATTTAGCCTTACTATATAAGAAAATAATAAAAATACTATTTCTAAAAATAACTTAGAAATACCTAAGAAGCAAAAGCCTACTATATACTAACTATAGAGAAGAGAGTAACTTACTATATCTAAAGGCTATATAAAATATCTATAACTATATAAATAATAGATAAAAAGAGACTTTACCTAGTCTACTATTACTACTATTTATTAGCTAAGTACTAGATTATATTTAAAGAGCTATACCTAGAGTACCTTTAAAAAAGTAAATCTCTCTACTACTTAGTAGAGAAGTATATTAATAATAATAAGAAGCTTATAGAATATATTTATAAGCTTAAATTAAGTAGTAAACTATATATAGAGGATAAATAACTATATAGCTACTATAAAGAGACCCTTAAGTTTATATTTTATATATAACTAAATAACTACTAACTTTATAACTCTATAATTCTAGACTTTAGAGTAATAATATATATATTTAATAATACTTTATAGTTTACTATACTTATTAGAGTAGCTTCTAGTAACTTTCTATAAATAGGTATATACTAGATTTCTATTAAGGGATATAGTATAGTTAATATTAAGATAAAAGAGTATAGCAAAAGCATAATATATCTATAACTATATAATATTATACTCTACTATAGGTTTATAAATAACTTTATATTTCTTAAAAAGCTTTATTAATATAGTATTTAGTAAGATATAAATCTATAAAATAAATATCTATAAAGGTTAGATTATATATACCTCTATATATTAAATAAGAAATATTACCAGCAAGTTCTTAAATATAGAGAGACCTTAGGAAATACTCTACTATATAGTAAAGGGAATAAGGTAAGTACTATAATTTTTATATATACTTAGTAACTACTAGCTAAGCACTATATATATATAATAATAAAGCAATAACCTATCTATAGTAATACTATAATATAATATTAATACCTTAAATACCTAAGCCTAGAAGCTATTTAATACCTCTTAAATAGTATAAGAAAAGTCTATCTTCTTTAAGGAGGTAAGCCTATTATAATAAGTAACTATAATACTTATAGTATAGATAAAGTCTATTACTAAGTATAATAAGTAGTATAAAAGTCTATTAAGTATATAAAGCTAGGTAAATATATTACTCTAGACTTCTATAATTATAATAAAGGCTATAAAGAGTATAACTTAGGACTTTTTATAATAAATTAATCTATAGTATATACCTAGAACTTCTACCTTATATAATAAGAAATAGATAAATTCTTTATAGTAATTAAGGACTACTTAATAATACTCTTAATATAATATAAAGTATATATTAAAGTAACTAAAATAAATCTTAAGCTTATAAAGTATATATATATTATTACTACTATTAAGGCTTAAAATATCTATCTTAAGCCCTCTATTACTAATACTTAAGTATAGAATAGTAGAGTAAAATAAGTTAGTACTATAATTAAAGAGTATATAAAAGCTATAATAATAAGTATAAAGCTACTAGATATACTATAGCCTAAAATAATAAAGTTATCTACCTATCTATATAACTATATATCTATAGTAGTAAGAAGCTAGTAAATACTTTATAAACTATTTTATAAATACTTCTAGGTAAGTAAGTCTACTAATTATATATACCCTAATCTCTTATACCTATATATCTATAGCTATAAAGTATTTACTATAATAAAAGAAGCTTAACTTAAGTAATAATACTATAAAAGGCTTATACTATATATATTTATTAGCTTTCTAGTAGGTTATATATCTAGTAACTTATTTTATATATAGAACCTACTATATATAGAAATATTTACTATATATAATATAGTTTTTAATAAGAAGAAGTTTTTTAATAGTAACTTAAAGAGGCTTACTAAAGAGGTTTAGTATATAGACCTTACTATAATATAAAAATAGACTAACTAGCTAATTAGTAAGAGCTATATATAAGCTACTCTATAAAATATTAATAAGGAGATAGATAAAGTAATTAAGTATAATAACTATATTAATAAGTATATAGAAGATCTAGAAGCTATAGTACTAAAGAATTTAGATATAGTTATATTATCCCTACTATAGAGCCTAGTAGCCCTAGCTACTACTACTATACTAGATATAAATAATACTTCTATCTATATAAATACTTATTTTAAACTAATAACCTCTCTAAAAACCCTATTAATAATATTTTTATAGCTCTATAAAGTATATTAATAAGTATAAAGAGATATAAAAAAAGGTATAACTACTCTTTAAAATATATAAATAAAAATAGATAATATAAATTATTATTACTCTAGTACTGCTATATACTATAAACCTTATTTAAGGCTACTTTTCTAGTAAGCTATATATAGCTATACTAGAAGCATAAAACTATATAATTAGAAGATAGCTCTATATCCTAAAGTACCTAAACTAATTACCTACTAAGTATATATATAGAGTAGGATATCTCTAAGACTTTAATAGGAGTAAGTTATATCTTTAAAGTAGCTATAAATAAGATAGATCTATAATAGTAAGTATCTATTATAGCTAAAGAATAAAGACTAGAGAGTAAAGAGTATTATAGAAGTATTATAGTATATAGTAGCCTAAATAATATAAATAAAATACTTACTCTATTAAGTTACCTCTAGTCTAAATTACCTCCTCTATCTATATTTTATAATTAGTTAGTACTATATAATAAACTTATAAAACTATATCTATTTATAAATAAATTCCTAAAGACTAAGACGTCTTACCTAAAGAGATATAAAGTATTATAGTCTTAATATAAAGTAGTAAGGTAAGAGGCTTATAGTTATTAAGTACTTAGCTACTACTAGGTTTATATATATAAACTTAATAAATATAGATAGTTAGTAAAGTTTAAAGTAAGACTTATAATCTAAGGTAACTAATAAGTAAAAGATATATAGAATATATATATAGTAATACTTATAGATATATCTTTTTAAGTACTAATAGTTATAGCTATTTATTTTAATATAAAGCTATTATAATATAATACTATAAATATATTTATATATATATTTATTAATAAAACAGTATTTATAAATATATCACTAGAAGATTACTATAATAACAAGGTTTTATATCTATAAAAAGTACTTTATAAACTATACTACTTACTACTACTTTAATAAAAGCACTTAGAGACTAGCCTTACTATACTTAACTTTAAATAGGTAGCTAGTAAGAACTACTACTAGTAATATAAGTAAGTAATATTCTTCTTTTATATAGATAATTATATATTAGTATTTCTTTATAAGTATACTAAAAGTATAAAGGAGGCTATAAATATTCTCTAGAAGTGCTACTACCTTAAAGAAGATTAGAACCTATAATAGTTTCTTAGGATTAAAATACTCTATAATAGAGCTATATATAAGCTATAGCTATTATAGTTAGTATTTATAGATAAGATATAGAAGCTACTTAAGTAGTATACTATAAGCCTTAATATAGATAACTAAGTATATATATCTATAATAAAAGATAAATTAAAACTATATAAAGAAAAAGAAGCTCTATAGAAAATTAACTATTATTAATACTATATTAAAATAATTCTATATATAGTAGTAATAATATAGCTTAATATAGTATTTACTATAAGCTACTTTATAAAGTTTAATAATAACCTAAGCTTTATATAGTATTATACTGCTAATTAAGTTCTTTAATATCTTTATTAAATATAATATCTTTACCTTAAGTATAGCACTAAGCTTAGTAAACTAGATAATATACTTAAAGTTACTTTAAATATTAGCTTTATAAATAATATAGTTAACTAAAAAAGCTTATAAATATTTATAATAAAGCTATTTAGAGATATAATTATATAAAAAGTAAATAAGTAGATAATAGTTATAATATTAATAACTAAGGTAGAGCTATTTACACTATTTTAAGTAATATATAAAGCTCTCTTTATAAGTTAGTTAATAACTACTTTATAAGTTTAATTCCTAAGTAATACTATTACTAAAGCTACTTTTGCTATACTTAGTATAATATTAATAATAATCTAAATCTAGTATAATAATTAATAAACTATTTAGCTAGTTAATATAGAGCTTATTTAGCTATAAATAAAGCTATAATATATTAATATCTATAACTACTAGCTATAATAAGAGATTATAAAAGGGTATATAGTAGTTATTTATACCCTATTAATAGAAATAATAATATATATATTTATAAAGATACTTATATTACCTTAATTTAAAGCATTTTATAATTAGCTATAAATAAGTAACTAATATATATAACTAGAGATAAACTATATATAAGATCTAGAAAAAGAGGATAATATAAAGTATATAAAGGTAATAGAAATCTATATTTAGAATAAGATAGATCTTAATAAAGTTTAGAAATAGCTTTATAAATAGTTAGTAATTTCTAAGGAGATATATTAAATTATAGAGTCTAGAATATATAGTATAAGTTAGGTATAATATTAGTCCAGCTCTATATATAGACCTAAAGCAGCCTGGGTATACTAACTATAACTAGGGTATATATAGGAAAAAGAGGTTAGGATATGCCTAAAATAAGGAACGATATATAGAATTATATATACGCAATAGTATTATAAATATATATATAATTACGCCCAATTTAATAATTATAGTCCTTCTTGCTTATTCTTATTAGCCTCCTGTCTCTGCTGCCTAGATAATAGTTATAATATTAATAACTAAGGTAGAGCTATTTACACTATTTTAAGTAATATATAAAGCTCTCTTTATAAGTTAGTTAATAACTACTTTATAAGTTTAATTTCTAAGTAATACTATTACTAAAGCTACTTTTGCTATACTTAGTATAATATTAATAATAATCTAAATCTGGTATAATAATTAATAAACTATTTAGCTAGTTAATATAGAGCTTATTTAGCTATAAATAAAGCTATAATATATTAATATCTATAACTACTAGCTATAATAAGAGATTATAAAAGGGTATATAGTAGTTATTTATACCCTATTAATAGAAATAATAATATATATATTTATAAAGATACTTATATTACCTTAATTTAAAGCATTTTATAATTAGCTATAAATAAGTAACTAATATATATAACTAGAGATAAACTATATATAAGATCTAGAAAAAGAGGATAATATAAAGTATATAAAGGTAATAGAAATCTATATTTAGAATAAGATAGATCTTAATAAAGTTTAGAAATAGCTTTATAAATAGTTAGTAATTTCTAAGGAGATATATTAAATTATAGAGTCTAGAATATATAGTATAAGTTAGGTATAATATTAGTCCAGCTCTATATATAGACCTAAAGCAGCCTGGGTATACTAACTATAACTAGGGTATATATAGGAAAAAGAGGTTAGGATATGCCTAAAATAAGAAATAATATATAGAATTACACACACGCAATAGTATTACAAATATATATATAATTACGCCCAATTTAATAATTATAGTCCTTCTCGCTTGTTCTTATTAGCCTCCTGTCTCTGCTGCCTCTTTTAGCCCCTGCTATTACCCCTAAGACTCTGCTGCTGAATGGCTGCGCGTCTAGAGACCCGCTGCAAACACTTGAACTACTCTTCACATATTAACACAGGTTACACATCCCAAGCACACTTATAGTTCTCTGTAAAGTTATAAATTCACTGGGATTAGCCTGCCCGCCTTTTACACTGCCTAACATCCCAAGGCTCCTATGCCACACAGTTGAGGATCGATATACAACAGTCTTATCTGCATCTTGGATAAGAGTTTTCAGGTCCTAGACATAGTTGCGGTCTAAGAAAAATCAGTATTATACTCGTGGAATATAGCTGTGGGTGTAAAACTGAACTTCGCTGCGATGCTCTTAGGTTATTTGACCAGGTCCTCGTTAGTACTCTGGGTTTGTGGCTGGTATGTGTAGCATATATTCAATAATACGGGCAGCAGAAGAGCTCTCCTTTCCAATCCTAAAAGTCTAGCGCGATGTAACTCCTTCTAAGTAATTAGAACTAGCCCTAGTCTAGGGGATTCTAGCTAAATTGCAAACTCTTTAGGTTAATAGTTAAATTTGCAGATTTAAATATTATCTACTACTTTTTAAAATAAATTAAACTCTTATTTTAAGCTTCAGAACTTATATTAACTTGAAGAGAGTAACTGCAAGTATGGCCTCATAAAAGGCAGAGGGCGCTTCTTCTGCAGCACGTCTTTAGGGTAGACTTAAAGCAGTCATTCTTAGTTCTTATTTAAGAGGCCAGTGGGATAAGTGTAAGTAATATCTTTCTAGTCTGAATGGCCAAATTAAGAGTGTTTTAAACCTCTAGCTAAGAACGTTAAATATTTAAATATAATTACTAAACAAGCCTTTCTTCTAGGATAGTAGTTTGTCTATTTAATAAATAATTATATTAGTTAGAAGGTGCCTGAAGCTCCACT
Source organism: Colletotrichum neosansevieriae (assembly GCA_036785495.1). Taxonomy (NCBI): domain Eukaryota; kingdom Fungi; phylum Ascomycota; class Sordariomycetes; order Glomerellales; family Glomerellaceae; genus Colletotrichum; species Colletotrichum neosansevieriae. The sequence goes on from JAVHLV010000482.1 coordinate 8,387, forward strand.
AAGCAATTTAATATTATTCACTTATAGCTATAGTAGTAGATAAGACTTAATAGAGTCTAGACATAATTTTGCTCCATATTTAAGCCATAAGAGACCTTACTTATAGTGTTATATATAGCAGATCTTGGCTCTACTATAGGCTTTATTTAAGGGCTGCTTTAGGAACTTATTAATATAATATAAAATAGCTAGTTATTAGTTAAGTTTTTAATAAATGGTTAGCATTTTAGTAACTTAATAAAATAAGCTCTTATAATATGGGAAAACTAATATTATCTTAGGCATTATCTCAGAAACAGGCTGCCAAGACCAGCGCCTTAAATATAAGGTTCTAAGGAACTAGACTAAGATAATAAAGTAGGTTAATAAAGAAGGAAGTAAAGTATATAGCAGGTTCTTGGATTCTTGCCCACAAAGGTTTCAATCACTAATATCATATCTTAGCACCTATATTATATAACTACCTATTATTCTCTTTAGATCCTAAAGTTACCCATACACTGCCTTTTATTACCATAAACGCCCAGCACTAAATTTATCCATAAATAACCTAATAAGGAAGCCTTCTTATCACACTAATCCTCTATAGTTATTATCTTTACAACGCTCTCTTTAACTATCCACTTCCAGCTTCCCTAATCTTAAAACCTCTTAAACTTATTCTAACTACCTTAGGATCTCCCACTAATATATAGCTATACTAAAACTAGCTTCTATTAGTAAAAGATTTAGCTAGGTTAAAAAGTATTTACACTTATAGCCCACCTATACTCCAGCAAGGATAATAAAGTTATAGAAGTTACTATAGCCACTAAAGACAAGAATATCTCCCTAAGCAATCTAAGCTAAAAGATCACTATTAAATATCTAGGAGGCCTCCTTACTAAAGCAAATATCTTAATCCTACCTAAGACTTAAAAGGCTAATCTAATTAAGATATATACTAAATCTAAGCTCTTTTCTATAAAACTAGAGATTAGTGAGATTAATACTACTAGAGCAATTAGATAAGGTAGCTGCAACAAAAACGTTAATAACCCTAGCTCTAATAATCAGTATTACCTGCTAGAGAATATACTATCTCAATTTAATAATATATACTACCTAATGCTAAACTTCACTCCCATAATAATTTAAGTACTAATATTGAAAAATATCCTCTGCAGATATACTATTATCTATACCGGAAAAGAGACTAAGGCAGATCTAGTTAAGCTCTTTAATAATTATATTAAGCCTAATATAGCTATAACTTTAGCTATAATTCAGGCTATTAAGAGATTAGAAGAGGGTATTAAGAATGTTTAATAGGAGTAATAGGTGTTATTTAGGGATTCTAAGGGTTACGGGAAGGGGTAGAACAGGTATTAATAGCTTAGCAATAAATAGAATTATTGCTATATCTCTACTATATAGTACCTTAGCTTAGGTATAGTATTATATAAATAGTTAAAGCCTCTAGATATAAAAAAGAACCTAAACTCTATTTACTACTAATATAAGCAGCTTTGCCTATAGTTAAGGCAATAAGTATTAAGTATAGAGATAAAGACTAAGCTATATATTAAATTAGGCGTAATTATATATATATTCATAATACTATAGTGTGTGTAATTCTATATATTTATTCTTATTTTAGGCGCATCCTAACCTCTTTTTCCTATGCATACCCCAGTTATAGTTAGTATGCCCAGGCTACTTTAGACCTATATATAGAGCTAGACTAATATAGTATCTAAGTTATACTATGCATTCTAGACTCTATAATTTAATATACCCCCTTAGGGATTACTAGCTATTTATAAAGCTAGTTTTAAACTCTATTAAGGTCTATCTTATCCTAAATATAGATTTCTATTACTTTTATATACTTTATATTATCTTTTTTCTATAGATTATATATATAGTTTACCTCTAGCTATATATATTAGTTACTTAGCCTCTAGCCACTATATAGTGATTTTACCTGCTTTATAATAAACCTTCTAACTCCACGCCGCGCCTCCTGATAATATATATAGCCTTTAGTTACGTAATCCTATCCTAACTATAGCTGCACTTGCATATGCCCACCTATAGCCTTATAATCCTTAACTTTATAGTTTAATAATAATATCTATTAACTTATTCTCTTGCCTATTACCTATACTGCTAATACTATCTCTATTACTGCTTTATCTACTAGTCTCCTTATTTAATTAGGCTAACTAATATCTTTATAACTATACTATTATTAGTAATACTCTCTCTATTTAGTATAAGCTATACTTACTAATCCCTAAAGGGCTGCTTCTGCCTTAGTATTATAGAGAGTCTATTTAAAGAAGAGCTACTTTATAGAGTGCTTAATAACCTATGTAACCTCTGCTACTAAGTCTGCTTGCTTATTTATAATAAGTTAGTATATCTATAAGTTCCTTATAGAGATATTAAAAAAGCTCTCTTAAGAGCTATATTAATAATATATTCTTAGTATTATATAGACTGCTTAATAAAACAGAGAGCCTTATTAATTATATTAATACTAAACTCTTATATAATATTTTATATATTATTAATATTAATAAGTATGCCTTATATATAGCTAGTGTATTAATATACTAGGTTTAATATTAATATCTTAGAGAACTTATTATAGATTATAGAATAAGGAAGAGAAATAGATATAAAGCCCTACTTATAGAGCTTTTTATACTTCTAGCTATAAGAACCTCTTAGGAGGTTAAGAAGTTATTTCTTATATATACCTTACTAAAAGGTTTACCTTTTAGGTGTTTTTTCTAAGCTATAAGAGCTTTAGTAGCCTGTTTAGCTCTAATATAATTAGCCCTATTATATATAGTGTGGTATTATCTATACTATTACTATTCCACTAGTCTATTTAGCTAGAGTATATATCTAACTTTATATAAGGATTTGCTTACTAGCAGGAATATATAGAGTTTCTATATTATTATCCTTAACTAGTAGAGAGTATAGGTTAAAGTGCCTCTATAGTGTTTCCTGAATTATGCCCATAAACTAGGTGAATTTATTATAGTCTTTTTTGTGGGGGGCTGTGTTATAACTATAAACTTAATATATTAGTTACTTATTTATAGCTAACTATAAAATACTTTAAATTAAGATAATATAAATACTTTTATAAGTCTATCTATTATTATCTATACTAATAGGGTATATTTAACTAATATATACTCTTTTATAATCTCCTACTATAGCTAGTAATTATAGATATTAATATATTATAGTCTTATTTATAGCTAAATAAGCTCTATATTAATTAGCTAAATAGTTTATTAATTATTATACTAGATTTAGATTATTATTAATATTATGCTAGGTATAGCAAAAGTAGCTTCTAGTATAGTATTACTTAGGAGTTAAATTTATAATATAGTTATTAACTAACTTATAAAGAGGGCTTTATATACTACTTAGGATAGTATAAGTAGCTTTGGTTTAGTTATTAATATTATAACTATTATTTACTTATTTACTTTCTATATAATTATATCTCTAAATAGCTTTATTATAAGTATTTATAAGCTTTTTTAGTTAATTATATTATCTATAAAGCTAGTATCTAAAGTAACTTTAAGTATATTATCTAGTCCACTAGACTTAGTCTTAGTGAGGTAGCTCGCTTAAGTAATTATATTACGTAATAATATTATATAAGAATATTATATAAGACAGCCTAGGTAATAAATAAGGTATTATTCTTTCAGCTTATTAACTAGTAACTAGCTAGGTAGGGGAGAGAGGAGTTATTTATACTTATTCTAGCCCTTCTAGAGGCTTCTATTACGTAATTACTTATGCAATAGCTTATATAGTAGATTGTGTAGATATATAGCCTATTTGGGCTTAGTTATATATTAAAGTTATAGCTTAAACCCTTTTAGTTCTAGCTAGAAAGCTTATTAAAGATAAGGCTTTCTAGAACTTTCTAGACCTTTCTATCCACAGTATAGACAGTATTATTAATACTGTAATATACTGTATTATATTATATATTATATTATTAAGTATTATTATTTATTATATATTTTATAGGTCTTATTTATAAAGGGTTTTTGAGATATTTAAATAATATCTTATACTTAGTACTATACTTAAGGTAGAGGTATTATATTTTATAGAGATATTAGAGAACTTAATTAATAATATAGTACTATATAGAGCTTAGGTTATTATTAAACCTTATAAGGTAGCTTATAGTAAATACTATATTAAGCCACATTATTACTACTATATATAGAATTATTTTCATATAGTATTAGTAGTAGTTAATCTTCTACAGAGCTGCTTTCTCTTTATAAGGGTCTAATTTATCTTTTATTATAGATATATATACTTATTTATCTATATTAAGGCTTATAGTATACTAATTAAGTAGCCTTTATGCTTTATCTATAAATATAGACTTTAATAGCTATAGCTTATATATAGCTCTATTATAGAGCACTTAAATACTAAGAAACTATTATAGATTCTATCCTTCTCTAAGGTAGTAGTATTTCTAGAGAGTATTTATAGCCTCTTTTATACTTTTAGTATATTTATAAGGGAATATTAATATATAATTATCTATATAGAAGAAGAGAATTACTATCTATATTATTAGTAATAGTTCTTACTAGCTACCTATTTAAAGTTAAGTATAGTAAGGCTAGTTTTTAAGTATTTTTACTAAAGTAGTAATAAGTAGTATAGTCTATAAAGTACTTTTTATAGATATAGAACCTTATTATTATTATAGTATCTTAATAGTATATTTATAAATACTATTTTATTAATAGATATATATATAAATATATTTATAATATCATATTATAATAGCTCTCTATTAAAATAAGTAGCTATAGCTATTAATACTTAGAAAAATATATCTATAAGTATTATAATATATATATCCTATATATCTTTTACTTATTAGTTCCCTTAGATTATAAATCTTACTTTAAACTTTAGTAACTACTTATATTTATTAAGTTTATATATATAAACCTAATAATAGCTAAGTACTGAAACAGGCTGAGAACCTTAAAACAAAAACAATAAAACCACACACTTCCACACACTTATATAGGAATATTATAATATTATAGCTTTATATCTAGAGGCCCTAGAATAAAGGAAAGGATCTCTCTAAGTATAATAATCTTATTATAGATATAAACTGTTAAGTAAAAGTGATAAAAGCTTCTAAATAATAATATTAACTATAATAATACTAACTAATAATACTCCTCTATTCTCCTCCCTGCTCTTAATAAGATAAAAGTCCTACTATACTATGCTAACTAATATACCTATCTAGGCACCCTCTAAACTAGGCTATTTATACTGCTCTATCTTAATTATTCCCTATAGTCTTACCTTAATGCCTTATAAGGAAGACTATATATTAAAGAAAAATTATATAAATAACAGCTACTATTTATAAAGGAAAAGGCACTTCCTATACTGCTTAATTATTTCTCCTAGATTATTATAGACCTAATTACTTCTTTCTATAATTATACTATTCTAGTCTTCTTTATCCAGGCCTATTTTCTATAAGCTTATAAGCCTTATTCTAATCTAAACCTTACTTATATTATCCCTAACTATACTAGCTAGATAGCTATAAAAAGTAATAACTATAATTACTCTTAGAGATATTATCTTTAATCTATTACTAGTAGTTAACTTACTCTATAATATAGTTCTTATAGCTATTATAAGTAGACTTAAGAATATTAGATAAAGCTAAATATAGGGAATATTTCCTAGTAATAATAGTTTAATATAGTACTAGAGTAGAGAGATATAAAGAGGTTATATCTTATTTAGTATTAGATAGTCTAGCTAGTAAAATAAAAGGGTTAAATAGAATTAAACCCAGATTTATAAGGCTAGAGTTATTATTACTAGGAGGTAGTAGAGTGCTATAGGGACTAAAAGCTAGTAAGTCTAGATCTATAATAGTATGGAAGCTAGCCCTGCTAGAGTAATAAGAGATAGGTTCCCTACTATTAGACTTACTAACCTAGCTTTTTATATAGTATAAGATAAAAGTTCTTATAAAAAGCCTTAGTACTTTAAGAGGAGGTAGAAAGAAGGGTGTTCTAAGTACTAGAAGCTATATCTTATTAGTATTACTATATAACTCTATTATAAAGAGGTCTATCTAAAGTATTTATAAAGGTTTATTATTATAGAGTATAAAGCATTTTATAAACTTAGTAGTAATCTTTAAGATATACTAGGTAATAATTTAGAATTAATTCCTTTTTACTACCTCTTTTATAGCTACTACTAATACTATATTATTAATAACACCCTTATAAATATAGACTCTAATCTAATCTACTACTTTAAGGCTATATATCTATAAATCCTGTTATTAAAACTAGGATCTAATTATAGTATTCTTTTAAAGGAGGGTATAAATATTAAGAGGAGCTCTAAGAAGCTTATAGTACTAGGAGAGGTCCTCTATAGCTTCTATAAATAGTTTATTAGAATCTCTACTCTAAATTAAGTTAGTATAGTAAGCAGTTCCTCTTTCCTAGTTTACTACTATTATTATCTAGTAGTTACTACTATACTAAATATAAAAAATAGTAATATCTAACTAGGTAAATAAATTATAATAGATATCTATAATTAACTATATTAAGATTTAGTATCTACTAAGAGAAAGTACTATTCTTATCTACTAGATAACTTATCTTTCTAGGATTTATATATATTTACCTAATCTATATATATTAAGCTTAGTAAGGTAATATATCTCTTTTACCTTAAAATAGATCTCTATTACTAATCTCTCTTAAATATTATAGAAATAAGTAAGATAGTATTAGATAACTAATAAAGGCTACTTAGTCTATCCTCTAGTAGTATTAAACCTATAGTAGAATTAGATCTATAAAGATAGTATAGTATTCTAACTTAACTTAATATATTAGTTAGGTATTCTCTTTTCCTCTATCTTATTCTTTAATAGTTCTAAATTACTAGCTAGATCTATAACTAGGAGTTCTAAGCTACTATAAGAGTTATTAATATAGATTAGTTATTTAGAGTTATTAGTATAGTAAGAGCTATAACCTAGATAAAGAGAAGGCTTATTATTATAAAGGTTAAAAGCCCTCTCTCCTATCTATCTATTCTCTTAGTATATAGTAGTAATAATCCTATTTTAGTAGATATAGTTCTATATAGTATTAACTATAGGGTAATTATTAATAATATCTCTTATTCTAGTATTATAGTTCTTAGATAGACTTAGATTTAGATCTATAAGAAGCTTAATAGATATATTAATAGGTATAAAAGCTTTTATAACTTAAATATTAAATATAGATACTTTAGATTTAAGATTAAGTATCTTAAAATATCTAAGATAGAGCTATACTAGAGTTAATCTAACTATAGATATAGAATTAGAAACTATAAAGTTCTAAGTATAAATTATCTTCTAAATCTTCTTATTATATAGCAGAGAGATAATCTTTTTAATATACTTAGCTCTATTAGTAGTCCTTAATAGGGTTAGAAAAACTATACTATCTACCTCTAGATCTCTATTATAGAACTTAGAAATAATTTAATTTATCTATATATTAAAGATCTCTTTAAAGAAAAAACTAGTATAGTACTTAGCTAACTCTAGCTATATATAGTAGTAAAGCTACTTAAAGTAGAGTATACTTAATATTTATAGCTACCCTTCTTAGAGTTAGAGTATATAAATAACTTTAACTAAGTGCTTAAAAATAGATATTATACTATTAAGAGGCTTATAGATAGCTATTATAGATCTAATTAATATTTTAAGATATAATTCCACTTTCCTATTATACTAGAAGTTATTATAGAAGTAGAAAAAGCCTAAAAGTTAGTTAATAAGTAAGGTAAAATAGAAGACTACCTCTTTACTAATACTCTTCTTAGCTAGTAATTAGAGAATAAGCATAATAAACTAGCTTTTCTATATAGTAGCTTTACTATCTTTAATTCTTATATTAATAGAGGTATAGTATTATTTAATAAAACTAATCCTATTAGAGAGGTTATAAGTGAGAAGTTAAAAACTAGTCTTTATATTAGAAGTTAAAGGGGAAGTCTTAGTCTAAATAGTTTCTTATAGATTAAATAAGTTAACTATAGTAGCTAGCCCTCTTTTATTCCCTTTAGCCTAGTCTAGTTATTAAGATCTAGTAGATTAGAGCTATTAGAGATAAATATAGAGTTAAGCTATAAGAATACTAGAATAAAGTTACTAAAGCTCTTTATACTTAAGATTCTTATTTAGCTTAAGAGGGAAATAGAGGCAGGAAGAAAGCACCTACCTAGCTAAGTACTACTTATTAATTCTTATAGCTAGGATATTTAGAGTTTTCTTAAAGAGAGTAAAGTTAGTAGATATAACTATAATATCTAAGAGCTTATTATTCTATTTATTTTACTTCTAAGAAAACTTCTCTAAAGTAGTAATAAGAAATGCCTTCTTAATCTAGATATTAGTAATTTTAATAGGGAAACTCTTAGATAAAGATATTATTAAGAATAGAGTGAATAGAGATAATTATAAACTTAATTAAAGCTTCTAGTAAGAGGGGGAGGTTATATAAGTAGTATAGAAGTATAAAGATCTATAATATTATAAAAAGAAGGTTATATATAGATAAGTATAGGTTAGGTTAGAAATTTATAGTTAAGTGTCTATAAAGAGAGCTTAGATTATAAATTAAGCTAAGCTATAATACTAAATTAATTATTAATAGGTTAAATCTATTTATATTAAGAGGGATAAAGTAGTTATTTATATATAGATTAAAGGGAGCAGGCTGCTAGTTACTAATTATTAACTAACTAGAATAAAGAGATAGGATAAGAATAGGTAGTAGGAGGAGGTAGTTATAAAGGTTAACTTCTTTTCTTATTTAATTAATTTTAACTATAAGAAAAGCTTAAACCTTTAAGTAAATAATTTAATAGGAGGCAGGGTAACTAGGTTATATAACTAAATCTCCTCTAGCTTTCTCTAGCTTTTTCTTCTTTCTCTATAATATAATAGGAATAGTAATCTCTCTTTTATATCTATAAAGTATAACCTTAAGCTTTTTTTAGTACTTATTAGTTATAGCTTCTATTAGGAATTCTAATAATCCTTATATACTAACTTAGCTAAGAAAGTATATCTTCTAGCTTTTTATAAATAAACTAGTTTCTAATAAGAGAGACTATAACTCCTCTCTATATATTAAGCTCTCTATTAACTCCTTTATAGTAAGTAGACTTACTTCTTTAGCTCTTACTTTATATATTTACTAACCTTCTTATATAGGTTATAGTATTTCTTATATAGTACTTACTTAAGCTTCTAGAGTCTTTTTAGCTATACTAGAAAGTAGACTTCTATATAAAAGTCCTGCCTTTAGATAACTATAAGATTATTATTTATTAGTTCTAGAAGACTTATACTAGTTCTTATTACTAGAGCATAATAGAGAAGAAACTACTATTCTATAGATATATCTTTATTACCTTAATAGTTATAGATATCTTTAAACTTTAACTAGTAAAGATAATTAATTCTAATAGATCTAAGATTAGCTATAGCTTCTATATTTAAGCTAATAGAGGTTATAATATAGTTCCTTATAGTAGTTATAAGTAGTATACTTACTCTCTCTATAATAAAGCTACTAGGACTTAGATCTATAAGCTATACTTTAAGTATATAAATATATCTAGTAATACTTATACTAACTATTTTTACTATAAATAAGATTCTAAGTATTTCTTTAACTCTAAGAGAAACTATAAGGCTTTTAGCTATAGTATAGATAATCTAGAATAATAGAGTAGTAAATTTAAGGAGGTAGTTACCTAGTTTCAGATTAACTAGCAGATTATAGAGAGGTTTAGAGTAACTTATCTAGAATTTAGAACTATAATAGAATATTATAAAACTTAGTTAAAGGAGTATAAGTCCAGGTTACTATTTATCCTTACTAGTTACCTTTTAGCTAATTTAGATATCTCTGTTTCTAATAAGAGAGAGTAGCTTAAAATCCTAACTAGGGTTTAAAGGAGAAGGGCAGGAAAAAGGAAGAACTAATATAATATTCTATATACTTAGCAGTTTTTATAGACCTAAAGATATAAAATAATAAATAAAATCCTTCTTATTTAACCTTAAAATACTTTAATATATATGCTTTATATAAAATAATATAGGAGAAATCAGAAAAAACTAGGAAAAATTGCATAAAGTCTTAGTAAACTAGATAAAATTAACTAGCTATAATAATACTTTTTTAATATAGTAGAGCACTTTAAAATATAGGTGGGAGGGTTTCTTTATTCCTAGTTTCTTTAGTAATATAACTATTTATAGCTAGGAAAACTCACTAACCTAACTATCTATATAAAGCTATAGTTATATAAGAGGATAAGCAAAGAGTTAATTTAAAAGCAAAAACATTATTATAAATATAAAATAGATAAGTAATTACTATAGGAGTAGAAACTAAAAAAGAGCAGATAGATAATATAAAATAATATAATATTACACAGAGATATACCCCCCTTAGAACACTAAGTATAGAAGTCTAATCTAGAAATAGTATAAAAAAGTAACTAGCTAGATATTATAGATATAGCTAAACTATTAAAGTTAAACTATATCTTAAAGACCTTTTAAGTAATAATAAGTTAGAACCTAGCACTTAAAGTAGGAGGCTATCTAGTTAAGATAGGAGGCTATAAAGAGGGATCCTCTAAAATAAGACATAGAATATCTAAGCAGTAACAGAGAAAAATAGAGCATACTAATTACCAGAAAGGTTATAGTATATCTCTAATAGATTTTATATAGCAGGACTTACTATAAGTATAGTAGTAACCTTAGTAGTATAATCTCTAATATAATAATAATACTTAGACTAGATACTACTATTACTAGTAAGATTAGAACTATAAGAGTATAAGAGTAGACTTAAATAGTAAGCAGAATAATATAAGTATAAGTAGGCTAGCCTTAGTATTATCTTTATAGTCTATTCTAACACACTAAGCTAGGAAATCACAGTTAAGTAATTAAAAAAGAGAGTATAGCAAGGCTCCTTCTAAGAGTATAAGCCTTACCTATTATAGATATAAAAAGGCTTATTTCTCTATAGCAGTGCTAATTCTAGTAAGCTATATAGAGTTATCCCCTATCTTAGTATACTAACTATTTCTAACTAGATTAAATAGCTAAAGTTCTATATAAAGTTTCTATATTACTCTTATCTAGTTAAGAGCCTCTTTTAGGGCTTATAAATATACTACTAAGTATATAATCTGCTATAAGATATTACTATCTAGATTGCTTATTAATAGAGGATTAGTATTATTAGAGTTAGTAAAAGGTTCCTCTACTTCTTCTTTATTACCTTTATTATAGTAGGAGTAATTATAGATAGAGTAAATCTTATTAAGGTAGTCTATAAGGTTAAGTCTATACTAGTTAATATCTTCTAGTTTTTAAAAACCTTCTAGAGCTTTAATAAACTTCTTTAAGCAGTTTCTAGTATAAGTTAACCTATAAAGGGATTTCTCTATAAGAGTTTTAAGCTAATATAAAGTATTATTAAGAGCCTTTAAATAAATCCTAAAGGGGCCTTTCTAATAGTAGTTAAGCTTAGTATTTAAATACTTATCTATATACTATTTAATATTAAATACTAGAATAAGGTTACTTACTTCTAATTTCTAGCTATATAAGATATAGTATTTCTAGTAATTAAACCTATCTATAATATGCTTATACTAGGCTATAATTATCTTTTATATAGCAGTATAGTTCTTATTAAGCTATTTAAAAGCTCTTATCTATATAAGAAGCTTCTCCTTAGATATTATTACCTAGTTCTATACTAGTAGTCTCTAGATTAGTATAAAGGTCTCTATTAGAGTTATAACTTTATATTTATAGAGTAGATAGAAGGAGCTATAGCTAGTTAAGACTTTAATAGAAGTTCTATTAGTAAATAGTATAGCTTAGAAGAATAGCTAGAAGTCCTTATCTATATTTTTTATCTAAGTAGTAAAGGTATATATAATAGTCTAGTAGCTAACTTTAATAGTACTATTAGTATATAGGTTATAGGTAGTAGTGACTTTTTACTTAAGCTTATACTTATAGTTAAATTTAATAACTATATCCTTATTTTTAGGGCCTCTATTAATAATAAGCATACTATAAAGCTTATAGTAATAAATAATATCCTCCTATATAAACTTAGTAATAAGGTAAGAGTTAGCTTACTATATCTACTAAGCCTCTACCTATCTAGTTAGGAGGTACTAGGCTTTAACTATATTCTATTTACTAACCTTTTATATATCTAATACTATATAAGTAAATAGCAGCTCTAAGAGCACTAAGAAACAGTAAGGGTTATCTATATGCCTAAGCCTATACTTTTAATAATCTTTATAAGTTTAGACTTATTTGCTAACTTATTAGTAGAGGCTATATTAGTAATACTGCTCTGCTAACTATTTAATAACTATATTATATTCCCTATACCCACTCTCTTAGTATACTTTTATAATAAGCTTAGTTTAGATCTATAAATTATCTATAACTTATTATAGAATAGGCTTATATATACTAGGATATATAAATAATAACTTATCCTTTAGAAAGAATTTCCCAGCCTTCTCCTTAAACTTATAGTATAGACTAGGCTTAATTCTATCTAGCTATTTTAAGGTACTAAGGTAATAGGTAATCTAGTATAAATAGCAATTCTAATATAAAGAGCTATCTAGTATAGTATTAGAGATATCTATAAGTCTTAGAGACTTTTATAAAATATTATTAACTTTAGTAGTAAGGATCTTAGCAGAGCAGACTTTATCTCTATCTACTTATACTTTATTAAAGAAAGAGATAATAATTAGGTCTATAAAGAAGATTTGCTTATTAATCTAGTTATTAATTTCTCCTTTAGTATTTTAGTTAAGCTTATTTAATAGTTTACTAGGTTTATAAAATAATCTATTAGCTATAGTATTCTAGCTTCTAGGTAGGTACTTAACTTTAAAGTTAAATATATAAATCTATAAGATCTATTAGATAATAAGGGCTCTAAGCAGGTTAAAAGCAGTGCTATTAAGCTAAGTAATAAGGGTCTTAGTATCTATTTCTAGTATAAAGTAGTAACTATAGAGATAAAAGCAAACTTATTTAAGGGCTTTAAGTATACCCCTTAACTTCTTCTTTCTAATATTATAGTTTAGCTCTATACTAGCCTATAAACTACTCTTATATCTAGAAACTATATACTTACTATTAATATATTAACTAAGAATAGTATCCTAACTAAGGCTATTAATATTAACTATAAAATAGATTTTATCTATATTAGTACTATAGTTAAGCCTAATAAGGATAGAAGTAGAGGTAAGTTAGTTCTTGAGTTTATAGTTACAACGCAGCCCCCCGCAAAAAAGACTACAACAAATTCACCCAGTTTATAGGCACAATTCGGGAAACACTATAGAGGTAAGTTAGTTCTTAAAAGTATCTATAGCTAACTATTAAGGCTAGTTTTATTTAAATAAAGTATCCTTCTTTAAGAGTGCTATAAGTAGCCTAGTTATAGCTAAGAATTCCTAAACCTAAATCTAATAAAATATTATAATACTAAGAAAGGATCTAAGATTAGTAAGGTTATTATAAACCCTCTATTCTCTAATCTTAATAATCTTTAACTTCTCTAGTCTTTAGCTACTAATACTATAAATATATCCTATAATAGTAATAGATTACTAGGCCCACTATAATTTCTTAATAGTAATAGTATAGCTAGCTAACTTAATATTAATAAGAACCTTATTAATATTCTAGATATATTCCAGGATATATCTATATAGTTTAGGATATCTAGAAACTTCTTTATTATTATATTTTAAGATAGAGCTCTTAATAGCTATATTATTAAAAAAAGCTTTATAGCAGGTTAGGATTAGGTTATATAGGATTTATATTATAACTCTTATAAACTAGACTATAAAATTAGTAGCTTCTTAAAGTAGAGTATATATTTAAAGGAGGCTAATTAGTATTATAAAAATTATAATATTATAGCTATATAGATCTAGTAGAACTTAATTATATCTAGAGAAGAAATCTAATAGTAAGAGAAGCTAGTATATTATAAAGTCTTCTAAGAACTTATTACTAAACAGAGGTAAAGCTATATTATATAGAGTAATAGTATTAATCTTAGTTATAGAGTTAATAAGATATATCTTCCTATTCTTCTTCCTAACTAGAAAGAAGAAGTTTTAGTAAGCTATATAACTTTACTTAAAGATACCCTTCTTTAGCCTATTCTTTAAGATTATTATTATATTATTCTCTAAGACTTTTAGAATTAGTATACTTCTTACTTACTAAACCTTATAAGAGATAACTCTAATTACTTATAGAGGAGCTATAGATAGATAAATAGATCTATAATACTTAAAACTCTATATAAAAGCCTTCTCTCTATTACTTAGAACTTTAAAGAGAAGCCTTTTCTCCTTTAGATTAAAGTAGTCTACTATTACTAAGATCTTATTAAGTTATTTTACTATAAGTTACTCTCTCTTAGAAATAGTTAAAAACTTTAGTTAAATAAGGTTTATAAAGGTGCTTTCTAATATTAGTCTAAGATTCTCTTTTACTTTTATCTAGGCTTTTAACTTCTACTCTAGGTCTTTTTTAAATACTAAGCTATTAGAAGATAAGTTATTAACTAGCTAGACTTTTTTATCTTTTATCTTATATATTATATTAACCTCTCTATATATAAAGGGTAGAGTATTATTATAGATATAATTAGTTCTTAGTTTATTCTAGATTCTTATTAGAACCTTTTCTAGGAGGTTCTCTCTCTAATAGAACTAATAGTATATCTAGATATTAGCTATATTAAATCTAATTTTCTATTCTAAGTTAAATAGATTTATAAAGAGTAAGAAGTATATTTTAGTAAAAAGGAGAAGTTACTAAAGCTTTTTATTAGTTATAAACTTTAATAAGTTAGTCTTATATACTACTTACTCTTTATAATACTCCTAAATAATAGAGTTAAATCCCTTAACTATATAGCTAAGAGCTTTAATATACTTAGGTTCTCTTATATTAAGAATACTAATAGTAGTCTTCTAGTTTCTAAAAAGAGTAGCCCTACTATATATAAGGAGGTGCTTAGCTATCTTAAATAATATAAGCTTAGTGCTATTATATAGCTTAGTAGGAATTAGCTTTTTCTTCTACTAATAGATTAGCTAGTCTCTATCTCTGCTTTATTTCTAGAAAAAGAGAGGTTTACTTAGAATATTAGTTAGAAGTGCTAGAACCTTCTCTATCTTATAGTTAGATATATAGTTAGAATCTATATAGTTAGCTTTCTTTCTCTTTCTCTAGTAGTAATATTTATAGAACTTCTTTAAAAAGGGTTTATAATAGTTATAGTATAGCTTTTCTTTATAGAATTAGTATTTAGAAATATATTTTTATAATTCTAAAATAGCCTAGATAATTGCTTTTATTCTTAGTATAATAGCCTATTTAAGGGAGACTTTAAGTACTATATAGAAAATATTACTATTCTTATTAAATATTACTAAAACCTCCTTATCCTCCTCTAATTTCTCTTAGACTAGAAAGTTAAAACTTTCTAGCAAATTAGCTTCTACTATTAGTATTATCTCCTCTAGTATATATAGACTAGGCTAGCTTTTTAGGTTATAAAGCTATAGCTATAAACTCTTACTTAGTTATTTAATAATTTCTATAATTACTAAGCTAGCTACTATATTAGAATTAGTAATAGTAGCCTCTATTTTTCCTCCTCTATAGAAATTAAATAGACTTACTAAGTATAAAAGAAGCTAGTAAAGTTAGAGAGTATAGTAGTAAAGTAACTAGTAGAATCTAAAGTATAAAATATTAAAGGAGCATAGATCTTTTAATTACTAGCCTAAAAGATACTAATTATCTAAGTTAGTAAGTATTTTAGTATTATTCTAGTATATATAATAAATAGAGCTCTAAGAATTATATTTTTAGATATCTTACTATATAGGCTAATAAAAAAAGAGATATTAGATATATAATAACTGCTAATATAGATATTCTTAACTATAATACCCTTAAAAGTTACTATAGCTTAAATATCTATAAAGTCTTAAACTCTAAAATATATAGAGATAATACTCTTCTATATACTATTATAGCTAATATACTTTTTAGAGATAATATTAATAGCAGTACTAGTATTAATAATATTATACTGCTCTAAGTATATAGACTAGCTAATTCTTATAGTAACCTAAAAGTATAGTATAATAAAGTCTTATATAGTAAGAACTTAGTACTATTAGATAACTATAGCATAGTATAGACACTCTATTAAATTATTAAGGAAAGTAACTAGTATATTAAGGTTCTCCTCAGGTTAAGTGCTAGGCAGAATAATATCTATTATATAAATACCTGCTATATTATAGAGTAGTAGTTAACTAAAGATAGAAAGTGCTAGGCTACTTATAAAGGCTTAGAAACTATAAATTATATCTATAAAGGGGTAAAAGATATTAGTTAAAGAAAAGGGGGTTAGATAGAATACTAGGTAAAAGAGGATTATATCTAAACCCTGCTCTTAGTCTATTATAGTAGCTTTATAAAGTGTTTAAACTACTATAGCCTCCTTCTTATAAACTTAGACTTAAATATAGGCTTTAATAGTACTAACCTCTATCTATAAGAGTGCTCTATATTAGAATATAAGAGTTAGGTCTGCTTATATATTATTTTAATATCTAATTTCTTATATAAGCTAGCTGCTTAATCTAGAGGCTTTTATAATATAGCTAAGTAGGTCTCTACTTATAGATATAAATATATCTAGCTATTAATTACTATTCTATTAGAGGTAGTTCTAGATAACTAGCTTTATATACTTATAGACTATATTATTATAGTTATACTAAACCTAGTAAAGAAAGGATTCTAGAATAGTAATCTTTCTATCTACTTACTTAGCTTATAGGTCTTTAGTAAGGATTTAGCTCTCTAATATTATAATAAAAGATTTAGATTAAGGGGTCTTAATAGCTTCTAAGAGGCTATTATTAACTAGAGTATCCTTATTCTTATCTATAACTTCCTTAATATAAGGCTCTAGGAGTAGAGTGGAAAAACAAGCTATATTTAGGTTTATAATATAGACTCTCTTCTTAGATCTAGTAGCAGGATAAGATATTATATAGTAGTTTTAAGTTTATAATTTAATTACAGTATTAATACTTATATTTATAGAGAGGACTATAGCTAGAGTGCTAGAAGCTAGTATATAGATATTAAGAATATTATAGATAATATCTAAGGTTATTATACTAATAGGAGAAGTCTTTATAGCTAAAGCGGGGATTAGGAGCCTTAGAGTTCTCTATATAGTATACTAAGTATACTTATTAAACTACTTATAGCTTTTAAGCTAGAACTTAACTCTTTAAAGGCTTAAAAAGTATCTATAAAGGATAAGGATACTAGCTTCTAGCTACTTAGTCTTATCTATACTAGCTATAAGAATTAGAAAAGAAATAATTATCAGGTTATATTAGCTCTATTAGCAGCCTTTATTAATTTCTTTATTAGAGACCTATATATAGAGGGGACTTTATAGAGCACTAATCTACTAATAGCCTCTATAAAATAAGTATAGTTTTATATTAAAGAAGGCTCTAGTAGCTTTATAATTCCTAGTAAGATATTCTTCCTTACTATAGATATAATAGGTATTTAGATTAATAGTTTCTATAAATCTCAGAGGTCTTAGCTAGTAGTAAGATTTAAGGCCTATAAAGTCTAAGTAACTGCTCCCTCTTAGATTAAAGAGTATATAGCTATATCCTCCTTATATAGAGCTATAGTTATAAGAGTTACTGCTATAATAGTTATACTATAAGAGCTTCTATATAGACTAGGTATTAGTTATATTAGTAGTATATATACTAACTTTATTAATAGTATAGTTATAATAAGAGATATTAGTATAGTATCTAGTTCTAATCTCCTTAATCTCTATATCCTTAAAGCAGGCAGTAAGATTATCTACTTAGACTTTCTAGTTAGGGATATTAGTTATCTTATTTTTTAGCTTAGCTTTTATAGATAATACTCTTAATTACTTATACTTAAATATAGTAACTAGTATACTAGCTAGAGTATTTTCTCTAATACCTTATAGTTATATATATATCTATTAAAACTAAACCTATTTAGTAATTATAACCTCTATCTAGATCTAAGAAACTAAAAGAAAGCTCTAGTAGTTCTTATAGAGAATCTTTAAAATATATCTTATAGTTTACTTAGAAAAGTAGTAAAAAATAATATAGTTAATCTCTATATTAAGTAATATAGATAGTCTCCTCTTAGCTACTCTATTTTAAAGGTTACTAATCTTAGTAAGGAATTTAGAGATATATCTAGGATTACTAATCTCCAGGCTAGAAATAAGCCTTTAAAGCTTCTTATTAAAGTCTAGATAAGTATTTAGGTCTATAATACTATATATCTTATAGAGGTTATCTTTAAGAGAGAGCTAATTATTATATTAAGTAGAAATACTCTTAAAGATTTACTAATAGGCCTTAATATAGTGCTAGCTAACTAGGGTAATTATCTTCTCCTTATTCTATTTATAGAGCTTAGTATAGGATAGGTAATTCTTAAAAAAGTTAGAAATATTATTACTAGTAAACTTAGAGGTTTCTAGACTATAAAGGATAATTAGAGTAGTAATATACTACTTCTATATAGTTTTAGCTAATTTCTTAATTACTTTTATAGTATTAATAGTAAGCAGAGAAGCTAAGTTTCCTATAAAAGGTATAGTAGTAGCCTTTATAGATATAATCTTATCTAGCTACTAGTCTAAGTTTACTCTCTATAGTCTAAGAGAAGCTATATCTCTATAGTTCTTATACTTATTATAGATATCCTTACTAATATAGATCTAGTAACTAATCTTAGCATTTTAGGACTATAAAGGTAAAGACTTCTCAGATCTATTATTATCTATAGTAGTAGAGTAAAAGGCTTATTTCTAAATACTCTTAAATATAGCTCTCTTAAAGAGTTCTATACCTAGAATATAGTTCTTAAAGCTAAAAGAGTTTAAAGCAGATATACTAACTTTAAGAGCTTTTCTAGATTTCTTAGAGTATTACTCTAATATAGTATAGTAAGTAGTTAATATAATTTATTATAATTTAATATTAGTATTAATATTAAAGTTTATTAATATTTAAATTATCTAGTAATAAAAGAGAAGAGTTATATAGTAATTTAATCTATAATAATTAAGTAGATAGAGAGAAAGAGAGTTTTAACCTCCTTCTCTTTCTATATAGTAGTTATAAATTATAGGCTAGAAGTAGTTATAGTTTCTATCTCTCCTATAAGTATATAAGCTCTTTTTCTTAATATAGTTAGAAGTAGTTATAGCCTCTATTCTATCTATAAGTTTATAGACTCTTTTCTATTCTTTCTTATAAGTAATATAATACTATAATTTCCTTAATCTTATAGATATTAACTATATAATAACTAAAATAGAGCTTAAATCCCCTTAGTTAAGCTTATTAGTCTAACTAGTATTATTAATTTATTACTTTATTACTAATTATTAGGTTCTAGATTATAGAAAGCAGATACTAGCTCTACTTTTATAAGAACTAAGGAGGAAAGAGAAAACTTTTTAATCTAGTAAAGTCTAAAGCTATTATAGCTAGATTTTTAGGATCTTAAGTATTTCTATTTAAAAACTCTAACTATATAGCTATTATATCTAGTATTTTCTTAGATTAGATCTATAAAGAGACTTCTAAATATTATTTTATAAAGTCTATTATTATAGCTGCTAAGTTTATAAAGTTAATATTCTATTAAGTAGTTAGGATAATATATTATAGTTCTATATTAAATATAAGCCTATTTATATAGTATAGAAGTATACCCCTTTTAAGCACTATAGAGGAAGTTTTAAGAGAGAAGAATCTGCCTCTAAATACTATTAAAACAGGTTAAAAACCTTAAGATAAAAATAACAAAACCATATACTCCTATATACTTATATAGGAATATTATAATATTATAGCTTTATATCTAGAAGCTCTAGAATAAAGGAAAGGATCTCTCTAAGTATAATAACCTTATTATAGATATAAACTATTAAGTAAAAGTGATAAAAGCTTCTAAATAATAATATTAACTATAATAATACTAACTAATAATACTCCTCTATTCTCCTCTCTGCCCTTAATAAGGCAAAAGTCCTGCTATACTGTGCTAACTAATATATCTGTCTGGGCACCCTCTAAACTAGGCTGTCTGCACTGCTCTGTCTCAGTACTTAATAACTATAAGCCTCCTATCTTATTATTTTATACTAAAACTATAATACTTTATATCTCTTTAAGTATAACCTCTTAGCTTTTAGAAATTTATTTATAAATAGATATAGTTTTATAAACTTATTATATAGTACTAACTAGTTATAAAATATAGATAGAGGAGGTAACTTAAACTAGAGGTAACTTAATAAAATAACTATTTTATCTATATTATTTAGGCTACTATATACTATAGTACTTCTATAGTATTCTTTACTCTCTAGCCTTTATTCTTTAGCTATAAGAGATACTTATTATAATAGACTTATCTTATCTATAGCTACTTTAAGGATATAACCTACTCTTATTAAAGCTTTAGAGATATTCTACTTTATATATATACTTAGTAAGTAATTAGTCTAGATACTTTAGGCTATAGAACTATTTTCTCATTATATAGTTTTATACTTCTAGTATAGCTATATATAGTCTATTATAAAATCAGCCTTAAATAAGGTTTATAATATATAGCTATACTAGAGTAATAATAATTTATATTATTTATTTTTATTTATATATTTTAAAGAGTAGTTATACCTTTTTCTATACCTCTTTATACTTACTAATATATTCTATAGAGCTTTAAAAATATTATTAATAGAGTCTCTAGAGAGGTTATTAGTTTAAAATAAGTATTTATATAGATAGAAGTATTATTTATTTCTAGTATAGTAGTAGTAGCTAGGGCTATTAGGCTTTATAATAGTAATAATATAGCTATATCTATATTCTTTAATACTATAGCTTCTAGATCTTCTATATACTTATTAATATAGTTATTATACTTAACTACCTTATCTATTTCCTTATTAATATTTTATAAAGTAACTTATATATAGCTCTTACTAATTAGTTAGTTAATCTACTCTTATATTATAGTAAGGTCTATATACTAAAACTCTTTAGTAAGCTTCTTTAAGTTACTATTAAAAAGCTTCTTCTTATTAAAAGTTATATTATATATAGTAAATACTTCTATATATAGTAGGTTCTATATATAAAATAAGTTACTAGATATATAGCTTACCAGAAACTTAATAAATATATATAGTATAAGCCTTTTATAGTATTATTACTTAAGTTAAGCTTTCTTTATAATAGTAAATACCTTATAGCTATAGATATATAGATATAAGAGGTTAGGGTATATATAATTAGTAAACTTACTTACCTAGAAATATTTATAAAATAGTTTATAGAGTATTTACTAGCTTCTTATTACTATAAATATATAGTTATATAGATAGATAGATAACTTTATTATCTTAGGCTATAGTATATCTAGTAGCTTTATACTTATTATTATAGCTTTTATATACTCTTTAATTATAATATTTACTTATTCTACTTTACTATTTTATACTTAAGTATTAATAATAGAGAGCTTAAAATGGATACCTTATATCTTAATAATAGTAATAATATATAGATACATCAGAAGCTTAAGGTTTATTTTAATTACCTTTATATATATTCTATATTATATTAAGAATATTATTAAGTAGTTCTTAATAACTATAAGCAGTTTATCTATATATTAGTATATAAGATAGAAGTTCTAGATATATACTATAGGCTAATCTATTATAAAAAGTACTAAGTAATACTCTTTATATTCTTTATTATAATTATAGAAGTCTAGGGTAATATATTTACCTAGCTCTACATACTTAATAAACCTTTATAATACTTATTATACTTAGTAATAGACTTTACCTATACTATAGATATTATAGTTAATTATTATAATAAGCTTACCTTCTTAGATAAAGTAGACTTTTCTTATACTATTTAAGAAGTATTAAATAGCTTCTAAGCCTAGATATCTAAGGTATTAATACTATATTATAGTATTATTATAGATAGGTTATTGCTTTATTATTATATTATATATATATATATATTATAAGAGTATAGCTATAGGCCTTAACCAGGAAGGGCTAGAATGCTAAATATAGGTGTCTGTTACTGTATTAGACTATTGCTTAACGTTCTAAGTCTGTTATGCTCAGAGTTTTTTCTAAGATATAGGTGGCAGCTGCCTGCTAGCTGACCTTTTACTAATTATACGTCTATGTGTATATACCTAATCCTTATTTTCTTATAATTGCCCCCCTTTCTAAAGTCTTAGTTTCTAAGGTATTATATAGGGCTTATGGCTTTTTAGTGGTCTTTGCTGCTTAGTAGCTAATTAGTTAGTATAAGTTAGGCTATATAATATTTAAGTTATGATAGCTATTATATTATATAATCTTTATTTCTTCCTTTACTGGATAGAGGTAACTATAGTGAGTGATATATTTTTGTTGCTAATTATTGCTATTATTTATATGTGCCTGTTAGGTTGATTTTTCTGATTAGTTGCTAATTATTAGGTAATAGGTTAGTAGTATATATCTATTACGATTGTTATGTTCTGTTACTAGGTAACCCCTTAAGTATAAAAGGGTTTCTTCTTCTAAGATTTCTAATCTTAGAAATTTCTTTTCTCAGCTATACTTTTTTCTTTTTTTTTCCCTTAACTAGTAGCTCTTTTTTGCTGCTAGTTTACTAATTATTTGCTTTAATTATTATATTTCTGTCTATTTCTTTCTTTTCTATCTTCTTTTTCTTTCTATCTTTATTTTTATCTATTTACTGATAAATTGCTATAATATCTTATATTACTTATATAGGTATAGTTTTTGTAAAGTTTCTCTATAAGTCTGAGAACCTTTCTAGTAATCTAACTAGTAATACTAATAGCAGCTATTTCTATCTTAGCTGCCTCTTTAAGATATACCTTAATATTTTTAACCTTTACTATATATGTAGCGACTATATATAGAAGTATCTGCTCTGTAACTTTAATAAAAAGAAGTGTTTAGCTATAAGTTTGCTAATTTATTACTAACTATTTGTTATATTCTAACCTCTTTTTAGGTCTCTTAAGAGCTCTAGGGTGCTATTTAAACTACTTAGAATATATTTTACTAGATTAAGCTCTAGGAGTAGAAGGGCTCTCTTACCCCTTATTATTATTTCTAACTCCTATAATTGCTTACTAACTACTTAGTAGCTTAGAAGTGGGTTAGTAAGCTTATTTATAACCCTACTATTACTGCTAGTTTCTAGAATATAGAGTAGCTATAGTTATAGGAGCTCTTTTCTATTTATAAGTATCTTTTCCTTAATATTATAGTCTAAGTATAATTATTATTGCCTTTTCTTTGCTAAATATTTACTATTAATAATAATTTAGGTTAGCACTCTTTATAATAGTATTAATATTCTTTAATAACTAAATGCTGCCTAGCTGCTCTATATCTATAATAATGCTCTAGCTATATATCTCTCTGATAAGATTAACTGACTACTTAATAACCTTTTAATAAAGCCTGTCTCTAAGATCCTATATAAGTATAATATTAATAAGTTCCCTGTCTTTTATAATAAGCTCTAGGAGAGCCTTGCTGCTTTTATAGCAAATAATATTCCTGTCTGCTTTATTGCTATTACTAGTGCCTGCCTAGTCTTATATATCTCTTTTCTCTATACTCTAACTAAGAAGTATAGTCTAGAGGGTAGTAAGAGCTTAGTAAAGAAGAAGCTAGCTATTAAGGTCTCTGATAAGTCTAATAATAAGTCTCAGATAGCAGGTAGTTAGCCTATTAGCAGTAATAATAATAGTAGTAGTGGTAATAGTGATACTAGTAGTAGTAGTGATATAGGTAGCAGTGATACTAGTAGTAGTAATATTAGCTATACCTCTTTTCCTAGTAGTATTACTACTTATAGTGGTAAATCTACTAGGGGCTCTGAGTCTTTGCTAAATAGTAGCTATAGTATCTGTAGTGGTTATGGTTATAGTTATAGTTATAGTTATAGTTATAGTAGCTAGTAGTTAGCTATAGTAGATTATTAGCTGTCTTTTCCTGTTTTTCTATAGGATAATACTCTCTTTTTCTGCTATATAGTTAGTAGTGGTTTGCTGCTTATAAATTAAAAGTTTTACTTTTCTAAACTTAGTTTTATTTTTGCTTTTTTATATGCCTAGCTTTTAGTAACCTGTTATTGAAGTCTATATAGCTAGTTATTCTATTTCCTATAGGCTTTTCTAGACTGCTTATTAAACTTCTAAATAGCCTCCTATATGTTTATTAGGTTCTCTATAGGTTTCTATATATTATACTTTATAGGCTATTCTGCCCACTTAACTAAGTACTATATATTATTACTATCTCTTTGCTATATAATAATCTTCTCTACCTCCTATTCTTTTAGCTTATTTTTAAGCTTTAAATATATAGATAAGCTTTTGCTATCCTCTTAGTAACTATTTTATAGTTCTAGCAGAGTAACTGAGAAAATATTATATATTCTCTGGTACTATTCTGGTAGATAGACTCTATAGGTCTGTGTTCTAACTGCTTTAGTAATAGATACTTTAATAAACCTTAGTGCTAATTTTCTATTTTTAAACTGGAAGTTTTTTGTTAATAGCCTGATAATTTGTTTCTGATAGTAGGTCTGCTTCTTATACCTTATATTATAATACTTAGTTTATATTGCTATTACCTTTAGCTACTGTTTCTATGCTCTTATATAGAGTTTTATAATATGCTTAATCTGCTTCTATATGCTCTATACTATAATCCTATCTACTAGGATAGTATACTCTATATAGTATGAGTAGTAGCTATATAAAGCCTCTATTAGCAAGATACTAGTAGTGCTATAGTAACTATTATTATATATAAACTTGGCTTCTAGTAACTATACTGCCTATTTATATAGTGACTTGCTAGTATAGGCTTGCAGATATTTTTCTAGTGTCTGATAGGTTCTTTTAGACTGCTTATTAGTTTGGGGGTAGTATGCTATAGAGAGGTGGTGCTTAATAGCCCTCTTTTATATAAACTCTTTCCAAAATTAGCTTATGAGGAGTTTATCTTAGTTACTAATAATGCCCTCTAGAGTATTAAAATAATATTCTATTTATTTATAGATAATCTGTGCTAGCTTAGTAGCAGTTAGCTGCTTAGTAGTTAGAATAAATATAGTAAACTTAGTTATTCTATATATTATAACTAATATAGTGTTATATTTACTATCTTTATGCTAATAGCTTATTAGTAACCTAGTAATAAAGTCTAGGCTAATCTCTTAGAATAGGTATACTAGTAGGGGTAATAACTATAACTTCTTATAGGGCTTATATCTAGGGATATAGTTTCCTTAGTATATATTATAACTTATAATATAGTTATATATATTAGTAGCTAGGTTTAGCTAATAGAACTTCCTTAAGATTAACTTAGTGGTTTTATTTATCCCTATATAACCTGTTCTATAGTTATTATAGTATTAGTAAAGGATCTTAAGTCTTAGTAACCCTTTCTCTGGAATTTCTAACCTTCTCTTATAGAATAATATTCTCTTATTATTAACTATATAACCCCTATAGTTACTAGCTAGTCTATATGCCCTCTCTAATTATATCTAGTAGTGTGAGTTATTAGCTTATAGTTTACGGATAATTCTTTCTATTATCTTAGAGGGTTATTAGCTATATACTATTTTGCCTGCTATAAGCTCCCTTATAACCTGATATAGGATATGCTATTATGCTATAGTAACTCTAGCTCTAGATAAGTTCTCTTAGTTAATAACCCCTTACTGAGTATTCTCTATATTACCCCTTATACTTTGGTGTCAGGTTATTATAGCTGCTATAGTAATAGAAATATTAGTATGCTTTAGAGGGCTATACTAACTAGAAACTGAGATATCTCTGCTCCTAGAGCTATTTATTTCTATTTAGAAGGGGTGTGCTTTATTTGCTTATACTATATTAATAAAGGCTTTTATAGTTTCTATACTACCTTTTAATATAGTGATCTTCTATTAAAGGTCTACTAGTAGGTTAGTAATAAGCTCTAGCTTCCTTGCTAAGGTTAGGAGAATATTATTATATTTTACCTCCCCCTCTATATAGTCTGGCCTCCTAGATAGGCTATTAGCTGGGTTTATAACTTCTAATCTATGCTCTAGGTTAAAGTTAAATACTGAGAGCTTATATACCTATCTGGTAAGCCTTTCTTAAAGGTTCTGTACTAATATACTAATAATACTTTTAAGTGCCTAGTAGTCTATAAGAACTAGAAATTTCTTTAATATTCCCTATAAGTAGTAAGTCTAGTAGTTTAGACTTTCTATAATAGCTAGGAGCTTCTACTAGCCTATATTCTATTACTACTCTATATTACTAAGCTTCTATAAGTAATAGGTAACTAGTTACTACTAACTATTAATATTTTAAGATAGAATACTAGTAATAGTCTTAGTAGAGATATCTATTTTAATCTTTATTTTATAGGTTAGGTCCTAGTATTAGAGAATAGTTACTAAGTAGAAGGTAAGCTAAAGTTTCTTAAATGCTTATTAAGCCTCTTTTAGCTAGTTAAAGTTACCTCCCTTTTTGCTATTTTTACTACCTTTTAGGAGAGTAGTTATTAGAACTACTATATCTAAATATCCTATAATAAACTTATAATAAAAGTTATAGAATCTAAGGAAAATCTAGACCTCTTAGTATATCTTTAGTAGCTTCTATTTAGTAACTGCTTAAATATAGGTCTTATCTATTAAGATACTCTTAGATATAATAATATAATCTAGGAATTCTACTCTCTATTAGTAGAAGCTATATTTACTAAGCTTAGTATAGAGTATCTATTAGCAAAGCTTATAGAGCACTTAGTAAAGGTTCTAAGTATGCTAGTTTCTTATCTTAGAGTATACTATAATATTATCTATATATACTATATAGTAAGTGTTTAATAGCTTAGTAAGTGCTTAGTAAATATATGCCTGGAAGGTTACTAGGGTGTTTATTAGGCTAAATAGTATAACTATATACTTAAAATGCTTATATCTTATTCTGAATGCTATCTTCTAGTAGTTTTCTAGCTTAATATAGATATAGTGATATATATTTTAAAAGTTAATCTTTAAGATCTACTTTGCTCTCTAAAGCCTATCTAATAGCTTGCTAATAAGAGGGAGTAGATATTAGTTTTTTATTATTACCTTATTTAGGCTTTAATAATCTATATAGAGGTATAAGGTGCTGTTCTTTTTTAGAATAAATAGAATAGGTATGCCTGCTTTACTAGTTAAGGGTTAGATCTAGCTTATTGCTTAGTTATTAGCAATATATTATTAAAGCTCTTTAAGTTACTACTTATTTAATAGGTAGATTAGCTTATAGGGGGGTTTCTTTTCTTTGACTAGGTTAATTATATGCTTTATGCCCTCTAGTATTAGGTATTTCTTTGCTATCTGCTTATTAAATATCTGCTATTTGCTAAGTAGCTCTAGTAGTAGTTTAACCTTCTTTTTAGTGGGGTTATCTTTACCTAATACTTTTAAGGGTGTTTTATATAGTGAAATATTTCCTGAAATATATATAATAAATGCTTTCTAGCTATTCTTAATAATTTCTTATATGAATGCTGATAGTTTAGTGATGCTAAAGTGCTTATACTTCTAGGTATTTATTCTGGTATTAATAATAATATCCTTCTTTTCTATAGAAAACTGGGATAGAAGGAGGTTACTTATCCCTTCTAGCTAGGGAGCCTTAGTGAATAGTTACTATATCTTTCTTAGCTATCCCTTTAAGTTAAGTAAGAAGAAGGTTAGCTAGTATATGTTTTAGCTAGGTATAGAGGATCTGTTAAACTCTTCTAGGATAGGAGCCTTTGCTGTTATAGGTTATAGCTATAGTAACTTAATAAGTTAGCTGCTAATAATATTAACTTAGAAATATAAGTCTATATTAATAACTACCTCCTCTTTAGTGAGGTTTTAGAGAATAATTACCTGTTCCTTTATAGTATCTCTTCTAGGAAGGGTGTTTAGTTCTAGGATAGGTATGAGGGTTACTAGTGGTGGCTCCTAGCTTACTTATTTTCTGATAAGTTAAGTTTCTTAACCTTCTTAGTTATCTGAATTATATTAACTTTAGCCTTATTAGTATAGGGTTAGAGTGCTACTAGTATTTTATTTATGCCTGCTTTATCTTCTAGATATTTCTATCTGTAGTAGTTCTTCTTATTATACTTAAAATATATTATATCTCTAGGTATAGTAGGTTTTATGCTAGGGCTAAATATAGGCTTATTTGGGGCTATGCTCTATAAGCTGCTAGTAGCAGGTTAGTAAGGTATTAGGCTTTAACTTTCCTAGATATCCTTATAGCTAGATCCCTGCTATAGGGCTTTCTAGCTAGTTCTAGCTAGGAGTAGCCTCCTTAATATATGCTCTTCCTTAGTATATTGCTTCCTGCTTTTACTATATAGCAGGTTACTACTATATTACTGATATATCTCCTATAGCTACTCTGCTTCTATAGCTATATTTCTAGGCCTCTTAATTTTAACCTTCTATTACTCTAGCTCTCTTTATAGAAAAGGGGCTAACTGGAAGTATAGAGTATAGGCCTTAGCCTTACTATTTTCTAGGTCTAGTATATCCAGGTTCTAGTATATTACTAACCACTTAGCAAAGAATTATATTAGAGACTATATCTCCTTCTAATATATTATATCTAGCTTCTTATAGTACCTCTGCTCCTAAAGCTTAGAGTTAATATACTGTTAGTAAGTAAATGCTATAAAGTTAGTCTATATAAGATCTTCTTCTAACCTGGTTCTATAGTATCTCTACTAGGTCTATAGGGTTAAATTTATTTTTATAAGTAACTATTAGATCTGCTACTCTAGTATACTACTAGTATATAGTTAGTTACTATTCTTAATTGCCTAGATCTAGTTACTAATCTGATTTACTATAAAGTTCTCTGTTATAGTATAGCAATTATATATAGGGGGTTTATTCTAATCCTGCTATAGGTTCCTAACTGCTATATAGTTAGTAAGCTGCTATAGAAGGGCAGTTATCTGCTCTTTATAGTACTGCTACTGCAGCTATATCTGTTCTATAAGGTTCTCCTGCTGCCTCTATAAGAATATTATAGCCTGGGTTAGGGCTTCTAAGATATTATCCTTATATAGAGTGTATGACAGGGTGCTATATTAGCTACCTGTTATTATATATATACAGGGTAATACCTGAGATCTAGTATGCTCTTAGATAGTTATTTCCTCTAGAATATCTTCCCTAGGCCTGTCTAGTTCCTCTTTATAATATCTATATAAACTCCCTTATATCTTGGAATTTAGTGAGTAACTAGGGTTATATTAGCTGAGACCCTGTTAATTATATTCTATATAGCTAACTTAAAGTTCTTTATAGTTAAACTCTGCTGCTAATTAGTTAGTATACTATTACTTATTTATTTTAGATATTCTAACTAGTACTAGTCTTTTAAATTAAGGTAGAAGTAATAGAATTATAAGAGTATAGCTATAGGCTTTAACTAGGAAGGGCTAGAATGCTGAATATAGGTGTCTGTTACTATATTAGACTATTACTTAATATTCTAAGTCTGTTATGCTCAGAGTTTTTTCTAAGGTATAGGTGGCAGCTGCCTGCTAGCTGACCTTTTGCTGATTGTGTGTCTGTGCATATACACCTAATCCTTATTCCCTTATATATATATATACTACTTAGCTAGAGGTTATTAAGTATTTATAAGAAATATAGTACCTATTTTATCCTTTTTACTATATAGTAGAGTATTCTCTAAGGTTTCTCTATACTTAAAAATCTATTAATAATACTTCTTATTTAATATATAGAAATAGATATAATCTAATCTTTAAAAATAGTTATTTTATAAACTTATATCTTATTAAATATTATATTAATACAGCTATTTAAGAAATATAAAGTTATTTATAAACCTATAGCAGAGTATTATGTTATATAGTTATAGAGGCTTCTGGCCACTGCATAGCGATTTTACCTGCTTTGTAACAGACCTTCTAACTCCGCGCCGTGCCTCCTGATAATATATATAGCCTTTAGTTGCGTAATTCTATCCTAACTATAGCTGCACTTATATATATCTATCTATATCTTTATAATCCTTAACTTTATAGTTTAATAATAAAATAGTTTTTAATTACTTAATTACTAATTACTAAACTGTTAACTTATCCTCTTGCCTATCACCCGCACTACTAATACTGCCTCTATCACTGCTTTGTCCGCTAGTAGTCTTTTTATTTAATTAGGCTAACTAATACCTTTATAGCAGCTATGCTGTTATTAGTAATGCTCTCTCTGTGTGAAAGCAGTTAGTCTTAGTGAGGTAGCTCGCTTACGTAATCATATTACGTAATAGGAATATTACATAATATAGCTTAGGTAATTAAGGAGGTATTAAAATAGGTATTATTTCGGCTTATTAACTAGTAACTAGCTAGG
>JAVHLV010000483.1:0-38885 GCA_036785495.1 Colletotrichum neosansevieriae
ATAGGTATATCTTTCTAAGTGCTAATAGCTATAGCTACTTATTTTAATATAGAGCTATTATAATATAATACTATAAATATATTTATATATATATCTATTAATAAAATAGTGTTTATAAGTATACTACCAGGCTACTACTATAATAGTAAGGTTCTATACCTATAAAAGGCGCTTTATAGACTATACTGCTTATTACTACTTTAGTAAAAGTACTTAGAAGCTAGCCTTATAGTACTTAACTTTAAATAGGTAGCTAGTAAGAACTACTATTAGTAGTATAAGTAAGTGATATTCTTCTTTTATATAGATAATTATATATTAGTATTTCCTTATAAGTATACTAAAAGTGCAAAGGAGGCTATAAATACTCTCTAGAAGTACTACTACCTTAAAGGAGGTTAGGATTTATAATAGTTCCTCAAAATTAAAGTGCTCTATAACAGAGCTATATATAAGCTATAGCTATTATAGTTAGTATTTACAGATAAGATATAAAAGCTACTTAAGCAGTATACTATAAGCTTTAATATAGATAATTAAGCATATATACCTATAATAAAAGATAAGTTAGAACTATATAAAGGGAAAATATCTATATAGGAGATTAACTACTACTAACACTATATTAGAATAATCCTATATATAGTAGTAATAATATAGCCTAATATAGCGTTTACTATAAGCTGCCTTATAAGATTTAATAATAACCCAGGCCCTGCATAGTACTATACTGCTAATTAAGTCCTCTAATACCTCTACTAAATATAATTTCTCTGCCTTAAGTATAGCACTAAGCCTAGTAAACCAGATAATATACTTAAAGTTACTTTAAATACTAGCTTTATAGATAATATAGTTAACTAAAAGAGCTTATAAGTGCTTATAATAAAGCTATTTAGAGATATAATTATATAGAAGGTAAATAAGTAGATAATAGTTATAATATTAATAACTAAGATAGAGCTACTTATACTATTTTAAGTAGCATATAAAGCTCTCTTTATAAGCTAGCTAATAACTGCTTTATAAGTTTAACTTCTAAGTAATACTGCTACTAAAGCTACTTTTACTATACCTAGTATAATATTAATAATAATCTAAATCTAGTATAATAATTAATAAACTATTTAGCTAGTTAATATAGAGCTTATTTAGCTATAAATAAGACTATAATATATTAATATCTATAATTACTAGCTATAATAGAAGATTATAGAAGGGTATATAATAGTTAGCTATATTCTATTAGCAGAAATAATAGTAGATAGACTTATAAAAGCACTTATACTATCTTAATTTAAAGCATTTTATAGTTAGCTATAAATAAGTAACTAATATATATAACTAGAAGTAAACTATATATAGAACTTAGAAAAAGAAGATAATATAAAGCATATAAAGGTAATAGAAACCTATATTTAGAATAAGATAGACCCTAATAGAGTTTAGGAATAGCCTCACTAGGCTAGTAATCCCTGAGGGAGTATATTAGATTATAGAGTCTAGAATATATAGTGCAAGTTAGGCATAATATTAGTCCAGCTCTGTGCACAGGCCTAAAACAGCCTAGGCGCACTAACTGCAACCAGGGTGTGTACAGGGAAAAGGGGTTAGGACGCGCCTAAATAAGAGTGAATACATAGAATTACACACATATAATAGTATTATAAATATATATACAATTACGCCCAATTTAATAGTTACTAAGTTTAGTAAGGTTAAAGTAGTATTTTATATTCCTAGTCTTTATAGTAACCTATTATATAGCCTAGACCTCCTCTAGAACTCTTAGCACTACTAGTGCTGTTTTCTAAGCGCTATACCTACTATAAGGCTCTATATATAGACTCTTATCTATAGCTACTCTCTTTTCTACTATAATAGATAACTTCTTCCTACTTACTCTATACCTATATATATAATAGTTATAAGCCTAGCTCTGCTAACTACCCGGTTTACTTCTAACTATTACCTATAGGTATAGGAGAGTTAATCTTATATACTCTTTTTATATCTATATATATTATACCTTAAAGACTTATATATTTATAATAACTTCTACCCCTTTTATTATTACTTAGAAGCTTACTTATCTATATAACTAGCCTTACTAAAAGCTTACTCTTTGCTACTAAGCTATTTAGTACTATATATAGAAGTATATTAACCTATCTTCTAATATATCTAATATACTATTACTAGAGCAGATCTAACCTCCTATACTTAAGAATACTATAAAGTATTAATAAGCTGCTTTATAAGCCTATTAGGAGGCTAAGTATTAGATATAGTATATATACTAAACTGCCTGTTATAATATATATATATTAACTAAGAAGTTATTTAAGCCTGCTTTGCTACTCTTAGTATCTCTAGAGGATATTTAGGAAGAGTATACTATATGCTACTATAACTAGAAACTTACTACTACTAAGTAGGAGAAGGCTAGTGCTAGTTACTGCTATATATATAACTTTATTATTATCTTAGTTAACTCTAATATATTTATTACTATATAGCTTAAGATTATATATAATAAGGATACTAAGATATCTATTTAGGAGCTTATAAGAACTCTTTACTACTATCTCTACCCTACTACTAGTTCTATAGAAGCTATTATATAGAAGGAGTACCTTTAAACGCTCTATATATATACTATATAGTCTATATATTAATATAATAAGTAGTATACTATATTATAGACTACTAAGATATATAATACTCTAGAAGTTATTAATACTCTTAGTATTAAGCTATTTCTTAATACTACTATATACTATCTCCTAGACTAGGTAAACTATATATAATTTATATTACTAGCTACTAAGTAGGCTAGAATACTTATTTAGCTACTTACTAAGTATAAGAGGGGATTTATAGCTATTCTCTATAACTATAACTACTCTATTAGTAACTACCTAAAAGATTATAGTATTTATATCTTATTTATAGGCTGCTCTAATAATACTAAACCCTCTTCTATATACTTTGCTAAAAGCTAGAACCCTATTAATAGAGAACTCTAGTTTTAGTATCTATTAGAATACTTAAAGTGGAAATACCCTTATAGTTTCCACTATAAGTAGCCCCTACTTAAGTGCTACTAGCTCTAAAAAGTGCTTATTAGTAAGAGAGATATCTATATCAATTCTAAGAATACTAGAAATATTAAAGAGTGCTTATAAATAGATAAGTAGTATATTCTTATTAGTAATATCTAAGCTGCTAGATAGTACTATAATTAGTAGTAACTACCTATAAATATTAAGTACTAAAAAGCTGCTCTAAAACCCTTCTATTATACTTAATCCTTCCTTTATTACCCTATAATTAATCTATAAGCTAGTGCTATAGTACTAAAGACTATATTTATAGAATAGTATATTTTCCTAAGCATACTATACTATTAAAGACTATACCTATAGGCTAGTATAATATATATTTACTAGGCTTATATACCTAATAAGCCCCTTTAATAATAACTAGAAGCAGTCCCCCTTATACTATTAATATCTTACTATATACTATAAGTGTTATATATGCTCTATTATAGATAGCTTCTTTTCTATTTAGAACTGCCTTTATAAGACTGCTCTGCTATTTCTAGGGGGGTATGTTATATAGTCCAAACCTCCTCTAAAGCTCTTAGTGTTACTAGCACTATCCTCTAAGTGATATACCAACTATAAGGCTCTATATATAGACCCTTATCTATAGCTACTCTCTTTTCTGCTATAATAGATAACTTCTTCCCACTTACTCTATACCTATATATATAATATAACCTCTATAGATCTATAAAGTAGTCTTACTATTATTTAGTGTTATTTTCTTCTATTATTTCCTTTAGAATACTAAGTTTAGTAATAGTAATATAAGTATTATAAATTATATATTAATTATTATAGTTACTTATAATATTATCATTATACTTATTATAGGAAATAATCCTTAAGCTATACTTCTATCTATAAACTAAATAGAAAAGATACTTTAATATCTTAAAGTAGAAAGAAATAGATATTCTTATTTTATACTAATTCTAAGTTCTATTAAGTATAGATAGTATTAATAATACTACTATAAGTTATTATAGCATTTTAGTATCTTTTAGTATATCTATTAATAGGTTATTTACTATATACTAAATAATATATTATTTTAGTATAAAGTCACTAATGATATTAGATTTACTTCTTATTTAGATATAAGGTATAGTTCTAGGTTAAATATTATTCCTCTTTAATAATTATAAAGTTAATAATAGTGTTTATCTGATAGTAAATAATTTAAGCACTCTAAGTAAAGGTTTTAAAATATTCTAGTATATATAAATATAGATATTATAAATTTTAAGTGTTTTTAAAGAATAATAATATAGATATAGAGAGGGTTGATCTTAAGCTTAGATATAGTAATTCTATTAAGATAGATAATTCTATAGTAGGGTTTTTATTATATTAGCTTATTATAATATTTATAGATTATTTGTTTTATCTATTATCTCTTATTCTTATTATTTTAGTAGTATTAGTAAGTAATAAGTTATCTTAATAAAGTTATTATTTATATAATAGATATAGAGGTATATTAAGGTCTTTAAGGTTAGTATATTATAAGTAAACTTACCCTTCTTACCTTAATACGTAAAGTAGCATAAAGGTAAGTCTCTTATATACTAGATTATAAACCTAGTATAAAAGTTATTACTTTACCTCTTTAAGTAATATCCTTACTGATCTATAGAAGTTAAGTAGTATAATATATTAGGTTAACTACTAATTAGTATTAGTTTCTCGCTAGATTAAGGTTTATATAGAACTTAGAGCTCTCTTTATATATATATATTAAAAGCCTATAAGTTAATATATATCTATTTAGAAGTTCCACTTAACTATATAGGTAGTAATATTAAAGTATATATATATACTCTATAATAGGTTATATAACCTTATATATATCTATTAATTATAGTGTATATCCTGCTACTTTATAGGCTATAATATTAGCATAATAGTTATAATATAGACTTTATACTTAACTTAAGAGAGGCCTTTAAGTTTATAGTTATAACGCAGCCCCCCTATAAAAAAGACTATAACAAATTCACCTAGTTTATAGGTATAATTTAGAAAACACTATAGAGACACTTTAACCTATACCCTCTACTAGTTAAGGATAATAATATAGAAACTCTATATATTTCTGCTAGTAAGCAAACCCTTATATAAAGTTAGATATACACTCTAGCTAAATAGACTAGCAGAATAGTAATAGTATAAGTAATACTATACTATATATAACAGGACTAATTATATTAGGGCTAAGTAGGCTACTAAGGCTTTTATAGCCTAGAATTACCTTTACTAAACCTTCTAGTAAGATACTATAAAAAATACCTAAAAGGTAAACCTTCTAGTAAGGTGCTAAATATATAAGAGATAACTCCTTAACCTTCTAAAAGGTTCTTATAGCTAGAAGCATAAAAAGCTCTATAAGCAGGGCTTTATGCCTATGTCTCTTCCTTATTCTTATTCTATAATCTATAATAAGTCCTCTAAGATATTAGTATTAAACCTAGCATATTAATACGCCAGCCACATGCAAGGTGCGCCTATTAATATTAATAACGCGCAAAATATCATATAATAGTTTAGTATTAATACTATTAATAAGGCTCTCTGTTTCATTAAGCAGCCCGTATAACACTATAAGAGAGGCCTTTAATGCTTACTCTCTATATATTATTAACTAAGTAAGTAAGTATATATAGACTAAAATACTCTAAATAAAGATACTATAGTATTATATTATTTAATTTATTACTCTAAAGCTTATAAGAGGGCTTTTATAGTACTTTTTAGAACTTATTAAGTAAGTAAGTTATTACTATAATACTACTTAAGCTTATTAAAATAGAAGAGTAAGATAAAATAGGCTTATATTTAAGAAATATAAGGTTACTCTTATAATCTAGCTTTTTAAGAATAGTATTCTAGCTAATCCTATAAAATAGAGAGTATACTTAAGACTATAGTACTAAATACTATTAGCACTTAGCTTTACCTCTAAGATAATATTAATATAGAAGTTCTAAATATATATAATATCCTCTAAGATAAGTATTAGTTCCACGCTGGGACAAGGTTCACACAGGACTTAGGGCTCCCTTTATATATATATATTAAAAGTCTGTAAGTTAATATAAATCTATTCTGAAGTTCTACTTAACTATATAGGCAGTAGTATTAAACTATATATATACACTCTGTAATAGGTTATATAACCTCATATATATCTATTAAGTGTAGTGTGTATCCTGCTGCTTTATAGGTTATAGTGTTAGTGTAATACTAGCAGTCTTTTCTTTAAGGCTAGATATACCATAACACGCTAAAATATACTCCTATATTACTAATACCTATTATAAACCTAAAGTGGGTTTAAAGATATAAAAACAGTATAAGATTATATACTAATCTTATTCTATAGTTAATATAGTTAAATCCTCCTCTTCTAAGGTGCTAGAGCTACTTTAATATATCTAGTGCTTTTTATCTAACTGCTTAGCCTTCTCCTCTTAAGTTACTTATCCCTCTATATAAACTATTACTTTATTATTATCTATAAAGGGTTTAAGGATCTAATTTAGAGTACTTATTATAAAAGTATCTATAGAGTTATTATTACTATTAATCTATTATACCTTATAGATCTCCCTCTTCTTATAGAACTATTAAAGCGCTATAATATTAATTATTAGTTACTTCTCCTTTATAGTATTAAGCTTAATAAAGTATTTATATAGTAAGTATAAATTAGTATAGATAATTATTAGGATATAGGGTCTTTTAAGGCAGTTAGTAATCTTCTAAAGTATTATTATAATAGTATAGATAAGGTCTATACTAGTAACTATACTATAGACTTTAAAAGCTAGAACACTTTAGGTAACCCTCTTATACTTTATTAAACTAAAATAAATAGTATTTCTATAGATTATAAATATATTATTATTTATTATCTTATTAATAAGAATAATAATAAATCCAATCTATAATAGGAGGTCTAAATTATTAATAAAAGAGCTATTAATAAAAATAAATAGTTTAGCTATTACTAAGTTAATAGGTATAAATATAAGGCTATAGTTAAGGTTCTCCTTTTGCTATTTAAGATATTAATTAAGCGCTTTTTTATCTTTAGTGGTTAGCTCCTAATACTATATAGCTATAGATAAGTTAAAGTATGCCTCTAGTTAGCAAATTAATATAATATATATACCTCTTGCCCTTTACTGAATATATTACTGTTTTTATTTAGTTAAAGTAGCCTTTAGATTAATAAGCTTAATCTTATTCCCTTATCCCTTTTAGTATAGGGTAAGACTGCTATTTACGTTTAGCATAATAATACTACTATTAAATATTAATAGGTTATTTAGGTTAAGTTATTATTTATCCTTTATAGTAAAGCCAGCTTTTATAAGTTTATTATCCTCTTATTTAGAGAAACTTAGTGTTAAAAGTCTAATTATATTATTAGTTTATATACTAATAATACTAAAGCTATTAGTAGCAGTTAAGGAGATTAGTAAGTATAAGTTAAATAAGAATTAATCTATCTTAAGCTTTTCTCTATAATACTTACTATAAGTTACCTACTAATAGGTTCTAGCTTCTATAATACTATATAGAAGTTTAATAATCTTTATAATTTAATTCTTAGAGTATTTACTTTTAATTTTGCTTAGGAGGTCTGCTAATATTATCCTATTAAGCTCTATTTAGGATTAGATATATACTTATATAATATCTCTAAGCTATAGAATAAATCCCTCTATTATAAAGAATAGTGCTAAAATAAGAAGCAGTTATTAACTTACCCTTTAAATTATTAGTAATTATATTAGGATTAAAGTCTTATTATCATTATTATAACCTTAAATAATAAGTTATAACTTTTTATATGGTTAGTTAGTCTCTTTTCCTTTAACTTTATAAACTATATAGAATTTAAAAATCTAGGTTTTACTATAAGTAGTAGCATTATAGGGAATAATTTCAAAAACACTATATTTCTAAAGCATAATTATCTCAGCTATTATAGAGATAGAGAAAGGTTCTCTTAATATTATAATAACACTCTCCTTATATAGATAAATAGTAAGGTTATAATCTAAACGCTCTTTTACTATTAGAAAGGTTATAGTATTACTAATCTCTTAGCTAAGAGCTTTTACTATATTAATAATAAAAACAGTATTAATTATACTATCCTCTTATCTATTTTAGTCTATAAAGTAGTTACTTCTTTATATATTATAATAGCTTCTATATAGTTCTTTAGCAGTCTGCCCCTCTTATATAGAGGCAGTAATATTAGTGTTAGTGCTAGTATAGCGTTATTCTTATCTAGTTCTTCTATTCTTTTAGTATTCCTATCTAGAGAGTCTATTAATATATTATTATTATTCTTACTAGTGTTACTAATATTACTAGTATTATACTATAAGCAGATAATAGTTAATTAAAAGGTCTAAGATCTATATAGGAGGTTAAGTATATAGATCTTACTATTAATAGTAAGGAGTTTATATAGTCCTTATTAATCCTTCTTTTTATAGTAGATATATACTAGTGAGAGTAGTGGTAGCTATAGAGTTCTATATATATCTAGTCTATTATAGATAGTAAGGGCTTCTAAAACTTAGTATAAGGCCTAGACTTTTTAGAGGTCTTCTATTACCCTTTATATAGCAGCTATCTATTTCTAGATTTCTAAAGATAGAAAGGATTTATTAATAAGCTATAGATATAATTTAAAGATAAGTAATATTAAGACTAAGCCTTTTAGCTCTATAGTATTATTAATAGTCTCTAAAGCTATTTAGAGAACTATCTTATAATCTATATTAAGAAGGTTTTAGTAAATTATATTATAGACTCTTTAAAGAATTATATAATATCTTTTAACCTTATTTATAGAGTTATAAGCCTTAATAGGGACTTTAGTAGCAGTTATTAATATTAAATAGAGCATACTATACTACTTAGATAAGCTAAAATTAGTACTAATATTAGTAATTACTATATTTAGAGGTCTAAGATAGATGTAGATCTAGTATTATTTAAGCATATTAAGTACTATACTTACTAATAGATTCTATAGAAATCTTTCTATATTAAAGACAGTAGCAGTATTAACTATATAAAGTACTAGCTTTAAGTTAAGGTAAATAATATTAATAACTATAGTATAGTTAAAGTTATAGTTATGCTTAAGAGTAAATTTAAAGCAATTTAGAGCTCCTATATTAAGTTAGTAATATTTATAAAACTTTATAAAATATTTAAGTATTTATATTTTAACTTAGTGGCCTAACTACTATAAAACCTTATAAAGTTAGTAAACTAATAGATATCTAAAACGTTAATAGAGTTAGTATAACTTAGTCTCTATAAGGTTATTCTAAGCTAATATCTTCTCTATATCTAATAGAAGCTATAGATAACCCTATTTATAGATAATAGAGATAATTAGGTCTCCTTATTATAAACAGTTCCTTAAATTATTAAATTAAATATCTAGTTTATTTATATATATAAGGTATAGAAGAAAAGGGGTGTTTACTAATATAATATAGAATATTATTCCTCTAAAAGGTATAGGGATAACTATTATTTCTATTAATGTAATTACTCCCCCTAAACCAAATTTAATACTTACCCCTCCTATAGTAATAGAGTTAATTATAATATTAAGTAACTTAGTCCTTTTAAGTATAATAAACTAGTTATACCTAGCTATTAAAAGTTCTATAGCTTCTATATCTAGAATAATACCCTAGAAAGTCTCTAAAGAATATTTTCTATTAAGTATAAAGATATTAATAGAGGTATTATTAATTATTTATTTAAAAGAGTTATAGTAGGTAATTTTATAGTAAGCTACTTAGTTAAATAGATACTTAGTGATAGTATTCTTATCTACTAAATAAGTTAATTAAGTATTTAGGTCTATAAATTAAGTAAAGCATAATATCTACTATTTATTATTAGATTATTAATCCTCTTAACTATCTTATCCTTCTCTAAGTAACTAAAGGTATATCTTAATCTCTTTATTCTCCTTATTATTTATTATTAAATTATTATAACCCTTATCTTTATTTCCTTTATATTAAGTAAGAAATTACACATAAAGCCCTGCTCGCAGCAGAGCTTTTTATGCTTCTGGCTGTGAGAACCTCTTAGAAGGTTAAGGAGTTATCTCTTATATGCGCAGCACCTTGCTAGAAGGTTAACCTTTAGGCGAGGAGTTATTAGATATCTTATATAGTAGCGTTTACCTTGCTAGAAGGTTTACCTTTTAGGCGTTTTTCCCAGGCTATAAGAGCCTTAGTAGCCTACTTAGCTCTAATATAATTAGCCCTATTATATATAGTATAGCGTTATCTATGCTATTACTATTCTACTAGTCTATTTAGCTAGAATATATATCTAACTTTATATAGTGATATTTAGAGGGTTTGCTTACTAGTAGGAATATATTAGGTTCCTATATTATTATCCTTAACTAGTAGAGGGTATAGGTTAAAGTGCCTCTATAGTGTTTTCCAAATTATACCTATAAACTAGGTGAATTTGTTATAGTCTTTTTTGCAGGGGGCTGTGTTATAACTACAAACTTAAGTAAGAAATTACTAATAAGCTATTTTAAAAGCATTTTGAATTTATAGATTACTTTAAAAGCAGGAGTACACTTTATCCCTCTCTTTTTATATATAGTTTTTTAAATAGTAGCCTATCTTCTTATAGATATAGTATCTCTACTTCTAGGAATCTTACTATTACTTTAAATTATCTTATTTAAAGTTTTAGTATAGACTAGAGTAGCTAAATTAATTATTCTAGCCTTATCTATTATACTTATAATCTATTTAGTATTACTTAGTATAGTATTATAGTTATAGAGGTAATTAACTATTCCTAAATATAACTATATTACTAATTATAACTTTAAGCTAGTTATAGAGGCTCTTAAACTTTATTATAGGGTTTATAGTAGCTTATTTATATTTCTTAACCCCTTAGTAACCTAAAAGAAGTTAGTTATATAGGATCTTATTACTTTTATAGATAGCACCTAATATAAGTTATATCTTTATAAAAGTATTAATCAGTAAATCTAAGGCTTTAAGCTTTATTATAGATAGATTATTATTTATAATTAATATTAGTGTAGTAGTATTCTATTTAGTGAGGCATACTTATTTAAATTCCTCTATTTTAAAACGTTTACTAAGCTTAGTAATAATCTAGTCTAGGTTAAGATAAGACTAAATTTAGTAAATTATCTTATAGTAATAATATAATACTCTTCCTTTAAGTATAATTAGAAAAGTAAATAGTATTTATTTCTTTATAAAGCCTGCTCTCTTATATATATCCTAAAAGATATAAAGTTTTAGCTTTAGTATATCTATATCTTTACTACTATACTTTATCTTATTAATATATAGCTTAGTTAGATCTATAAGTTAGTATATAAGTAAGTATATATTACTTTTAGGTCTAATTTAAGTATTTATAATATTTAGAGCAGGGTTAGTATTTAAAGTTAAACTAAGGTTAACTAGCTATAAAGCCTTATTATTTACAGATATATTCCTTCTATTATTAGTTTATAAAGATATAGACTTTACTCTTCTCTTATTATTACTACTTATAATCTCTTTAGTAAAGTCTTTATTTTCCTATAGCTTTATAAATATAGCGTTCTTACTTACTTATTTCTCTACTTTCTTAGTTATCTAAAAGTGGAAGTTATCCTCTATTATAATTATAAAAAGTTAATTTATAACTTTTAGAGAATTATGGATAGTATATACCCTATCTATTATAAAGTAGTTATAGAGTTATTAAATAATATTTATAGTAGCTTAGTTTTAGAATTTAAGTAGTAGATTAATAAAGTTATATATAAACTCTCTCTATAAGGCTATATCTATAAGGCTATTAGCTTTATAGGTTTTAAGGTAAAAAAGGATTTTTATATTTACCTCCTTTTCTATAGTCTTATTACTAAATTTAAATATTTAACCCTAATTATAGTTATTTATAAATACCTTTATATTTAGAGAGATTAGGAGTTCTATAATAAGTTAATAATGTAGAGTTACTATAACTAATAGGTTTAACTATAGTGTTAATTAGCTAGATATAGAAGGATTTACTATAGTAGTTAATAATATTATATAAAAAAAGATAAATAAATATCTTAGTGAGGTTTTAGCTAGTAAAGTCTCTTATTAAAGCTTCTACTATATTATAAGTCTCCCTTATTTATACTAAGATAGCTAGTTCTCTAGTTACTAAGTTTAGCATAGTTAAAGTAAAGTTTTATATCTTTAGTCTTAGTAATACTCCTTATAGGTCTATAAAGCAGTATTACTATTATTTAGTATTATCTTCTTTTATTATTTCCTTTAGATTACTAAGTTTAGTAATAGTAGTGAGAATATTATAAGTTATATAGTAATAGGTATAGTTACTTACTATAGTATTATTACACTTACTATAGGTAATAATCCTTAAGCTATAATCCTATCTATAAACTAAACAAAAAATATACTTTATTATTTTAAGATATAAAGAGATAGATATCCTTATTTTATACCTCTCAGTTAGGATAATCCTAAGTTTAAATAAATATTAGTAGTGCTAATAATAATACTATAAGTTATTATAGCATTTCAGTATCTTTTACTATATCCACTAATAGATTATTTACTATATACTTAATAATATATTATTTTAGTATAAAGTTACTAGTAGTATTAGGTATACCCCTTATTTAAGTGTAAGTTATAGTTCCAGATTAAAAGCAATCCCTCCTTAATAATTATAAGGTTAATAGTAGTGCTTATTTTATAGTAAATAAATTAAGCATTCTAAGCAAAGGTTTTATGATATTTTAGTATATATAAGTATAGATATTATAGATTTCTAGTGTTTCTAAAGAGCAGCAGTATAGATTCAGAGAGGATAGATCTTAAGCCTAAATATAGTAATCTTATTAGGATAGATAATTCTGTAACAATACTCTTATTATACTAGCTTATTATAGTGTTT
This sequence comes from Colletotrichum neosansevieriae, assembly GCA_036785495.1. NCBI lineage: Eukaryota > Fungi > Ascomycota > Sordariomycetes > Glomerellales > Glomerellaceae > Colletotrichum > Colletotrichum neosansevieriae. The sequence goes on from JAVHLV010000483.1 coordinate 13,140, forward strand.
ATAGATCTGTTATTTATCTATTATTTCTTATTCTTATTATTTAAGTATTATTTATAGATAATAAGTTATATTAGTAAAGTTATTATTTATATAATAGATATGGGGGTATATTAAGGTCTTTAAGATAGATATACTATAAGTAAACCTACCCTTTATATCTAATAACCTAGGTAGTATAAAGATAAGTCCCTTATATACTAGATTATAAACCTAATATAGAAGTTATCACTTCACCTCTTTAAGTAATCCTTATTAATCTATAGAAGTTAAGTAGTATAATATATAAGGTTAACCACTAATCAGTATTAGTTTCACACTAAAATAAGGTTTACACAGAACTCAGAGCTCCCTTTATATATATATATTAAAAGCCTGTAAGTTAATATATATCTATTCTAAAGTTCTACTTAACTATATAGATAGTAGTGTTAAACTATATATATATACTCTGTAATAGGTTATATAACCTTATATATATCTATTAAGTGCAGCGCGTATCCTGCCGCTTTGCGGGTTACAGTGTTAGCGCAACAATAAGATTCTCTATTTTAGAGCTGTTTTTACTATTTAGAACCTATCTTAAGATATATTATTCCTTACTCTAAATAGATAAAGAAGGGCTTTCTGCTTTTATAAAGTAGCTAAGTAGTAATAGCTTATATAAGTCTAGAATAAGGAGATTAAGGTTATTAATAAGGTAGGTTATACTATAAGTATTTAGAACTATATTTTTAGAGAGTGGATATTAATTATACTATAGTATTATATAAACTCTATAGTTTAAGTTAGTATAATTAGTAATTAGCTTTAGTCAAATTAAAACTAGAATAATTATTTTAGGGTAGTTATGCTTATTCTATTTTAAACTATTATTAATTATCTCTATATTAGACTTATCTATGTTAGATTTAACTTTAGAAGTAGGTTTACTATTCTTTAGCTAATCCTTCTTTTTATATTTAGTCTTAAGTACTGCGTAATATAACTTATTTAGGTATTTCTAAATTATAATTAAAGTATCTTTTAATATATTTAAAACCCTCTATCTAGCCTTTTTAGTTAGAGTAAACTCTAACTAAGAGTATATTTTAGGTCCTAGAGGTGTTAATTTCTTAGTGGTAATTCTTCTTTATATTATTATTTAAGTTATTTAGAAACTTTCTACTAAGTATAGTATAAATACTAAGTATCTTTATTTAAGGTATTTTATCTATAAATAATCTATAGATTATAATTATTGAGAAGATACTACTAATCTACTTAATTACTAATATCTCCTTTTCTAAATACTTATCTTATTATAGCTTTTATTTCTTATTAATTGCTTAGATAGAAGTAATTTAGTATTTAATTACTAAAAGGAAATTATAAACTATATATATACCTTTAACTTTAGAGACTTTCTAGCTTTTTACCTTTAGGAATACTATATATTACTCTATATATTACTTATTTAGATTAGAGTTACTATATACTTTTTTAAGTACTATATAATACTCTTTCTAGAAAAGAGTTTATACTATAGTATCTTTTTAGCTATATTATTACTAAATTATTTAGATAAGTGCTTAAAGTATAATTATACTCTTTAGTTATCTAGATAGAGTTATATTTAATATAATAGTTAGTGAAACTATCTTATCTAAATAGGCTCTAGCTGTTTTTAAATTATTAATAAGAGTTACTTCCTAAGCTCTTTAGTTAATTTAGTCTTTCTATACTATAATATAATCTTATTAAATATTAGCTTAGATAAGCTATTTAGGTTTAGGCAGTTTAGGCTTAGTAAATAATTATTACTTACTTTTAGCTTTAGCTTTTTTAAACTTCTATTTAGCTATCTTAAGTTTCTAGTTTTTTCCTAATTTCTTATTTTACTAATTATAGTATTTTATAATTATTAGAGTTTTATCTATTATATAACTATAGATTAGTAAAGTATCTTCTATATCTAGATTAGTAAGATACTAGATATCTAATTAGTATATTTACTACTTAAAAAGGGAATACTAGTTAAACTAATTATTAATACTATAGAGGATAATTAAGAAGTTAGATTTAGTTAGGGAAGATATCTTAATAATTATATAGTGTTTTATAAAATAGAGTAACTTAATAAGGTATTCTAAGTATATAAATATAGTTTAGAGATATATATATATTAAAGTAAAAAAGCTAGATTTATAACTATTATAGTATATTAAAATATCTATTAGAATATATATAGATTTAACCTTAACTTTTTAACTATAAAGTGGTAAATTAGTATACCTAAAGTATATTCTATAGTATAGATACTAAGTTATTATTTACTAGTAGGGAAACGTTATTTTGCTAGTGTGGATCTGTTCTAGATCCTGTTCCACTATGCCTTACTTAAGTATACGGGAACCTGAATTAGCAGCACCCACTTAGCAGAGCTGGAATTAGCTGCGCCTATATAACTTAGGTTATAATAGTTACTATATACTTTTTTAAGTACTATATAATACTCTAGTTATATATATATATTATATATATAGGCGCAGGGCAAGTGGGAGGAAGTTGTCTATTATAGCAGAAAAGGAGTGGCTATAGGTAAGGGTCTATATATAGAGCCTTGTATAGTGGGTATAGCGCTCAGAGAGCGGCGCTAGTAGCGCTAAGCACTCTAGAGGAGGTCTGGGCTATATAACACACCTCTCTAGAAATAGCAGAGCGGGCTAGCAGAGCAGTCTCTATAAAAGCAGTTCTAAACTAAAAAGAAAAGAAGCTATCTATAATAGAGTGTGCATAATGCTTATAGTATATAGTAAGATATTAGTAATATAAAGGTGGGGGGGGGGCTGCCTCTAGTTATTACTAAATAGGCTTATTAGGTATATAAGCCTAGTAAATATATATTATACTAGCCTATAGATATAGTCTTTAATAGTATAATATACTTAGGAAAATATAATACTATTTTATAGATATAGTCTTTAGCACTATAGCACTAAAGTATAGATTAATTATAGAGTAATAAAGGAAAAGATTAAGTATAATAAAGGGGTTTTAAAGTAGCTTTTTAGTACTTAATATTTATAGATAGTTATTACTAATTATAGTACTATCTAGTAGCTTAGATATTATTAGTGAGAGCATACTACTTATCTATTTATAAATACTCTTTAATACCTTTAGTATTCTCAGAATTAATATAGATATCTCCCTTATTAGTAAGCACTTTTTAGAGCTAATAGTACTTTAGTAGGGGTTAGTTATAGTAGAAGCTATAGAGATACTTCCACTTTAAGTATCTAAGTATATATTAAGGCTAGAAGCTTCTATTAGTAGAGTTCTAGCTCTTAGTAGAGTGTATAGAAAAGGGTTTAGTATTATTAAAGTAGTCTATAAATAAGGTATAAATATTGCAATTCTTTAAGTAATTATTAATAAAGTAGTTATAGTTATAGAGAATAGCTATAAATACCCTTCTATACTTAGTAAGTAGCTAAATAGATATTCTAGCCTGCTAAATAGCTAGTAATATAAGTTATATATAGTTTGCCTAGTTTAGGAAATAGTATATAGTAGTATTAAGAAATAGCTTAATACTAAGAGTATTAATAATCTCTAGAGTATTATATATCTTAGCAGTTTATAATATAGTATACTTCTTATTATACTAGTTGTTATAAGCTATAGGTAGGGGTGAGGGCGAGTTGTAAGGAGCAACTGTCTTAGCTATAGATTAGTGTGCACAGAAAGCGCAGTGAAATAGTCTGCAGTGTGCAATTATATAATTGCGCGCTATAGTGCACAGCCACTACAGCCTTATAAGACTAAGAGTGCTATAAACTATATCATAACACACCCCCTAGCTACATAGCAAATATTGCTAATATAGTGATCTGCTATTATATGCAGCTATAACTATTTTTAAATATATATAAAAGAGATAAAGCAGTATTATAAATAGCCTTAAAGGTATAAAATAAATAAAAATATCTCTTATAAGTGCTTTAAAAAGTATAAATAAGTAATATATAACTTAAGTAATAGTGATATAATCTGGGCAAGTAGCAGAATTCTATTAGCAGCGCTTAACTGCCTGTAAAAGTGGCTAGGTAGGTGTAGTTATTACTTATGCTGCTTTCTGCCTCAATTTTCCCTTCTTTTTCTGCTTAGAACACTATAATAATTATAAGTTAACCCTTTATATATATAAAAAAATCGTTATATGCATTATTAACTATTACTAATACTTATCTTTATATAGAACTATCTATACCTATTAATACTATTATTAAAAATAGCCTCTAAGTATAAATAATCTGTAGCACTAGTTACTAACTATATTACTAAGGCTAAGGTAACCTATAAGGCTAAGAAGAAGGCAGAGCAGGAGCAGCTAGCTACTTTTACTAAGTAGGAGAAGGCTAAAGATAATAAGGGTAATAAGTATAAGTCTTTTATTTTACTATCCTATAGCCCCTCTAGTAACTATTACTATCTAGTAGAGCCTTTTAACACTATAAAAGCTAATAATATCCTTCTAATAGAGGAAGCTAAGGCTTCTAAGAAGAAGCCTATAAGTAAGTATAAGTATACCCCCTCTATTAAGGAGGAAGAGGATAAGAATAAGGAGGAGCCTATTAGTATATTTATAATATTACTTCCTTATAGTCTAGAGATACTAATAATAGTCCAGAGAAGTCTAAGTATAAGTCTAAGAAGGCAAAGATTATAGCTAGTATATATTATAGCATACTAAAAAAGAAGACTAACCCTGCTACTAGTAAGAAGATTCTAGGCTCTGCTAAGAAGCTCTATACTTCCTCTACTATCCTAGAGGGAGCTAGTAAGCTGATAAAGTACTTATACTATAGCTATATATACTTACTACTTATAGGTAAGAGCTCTAGTTACTGCTTTTATAGTACTAGTAAGTGCTACTACTACTATCTAGCTAGTTATAGCTGCTAACCTCTCTCTACTACTACTATTATACCCTATAAGTGCTACTATAAGGCCTATAATAGTAATAACTAAGTTATAAGTATTCTATACTTATATATAGGTATATATAAGATAATTTAGCATAGTGCTAACTTATCTGTCTAGGCCCTTACCTATTAGTGCTAGGTCCTCTAAGCTACTTTTAAGGAGGAGGAGGAGAAGGAGAAGGAGGAGGAGGAGGAGTAGGAGGAGGAGGAGAAGCTCTAGGTTATTATATGCCTAGAGGCTGCTATAGGAGAGCTGGCTTTAGCTAGCCCTTCTTAGCAGGTTTTTATAGCTATTACTCTTTCTAGTAATACTATTACTAGTATATATACTTGCTTAGTAAGCTTTTTAGCTCTCTATAAGCTGCCTGCTAGTATAGCTAATAGCTTTATTAACTGCCTTATTATAGCTATCTGTGCTAAGAAGTGCTCCTGTTATTAAATATATGCCTTTAGGTATTAATACTCTTTGCTTATTAGCGTTTAGGGAGGTATAGGGCTGGTATACCTGGGGCTAGTATACCTATAAGAATTGCTTTCCTGCCCAGCTATTATATATAGGGGGGCTATAGCTTTGCAGATAATATCTGCTAGCTTTTAGGCCTAATAGAGCTTTATTCTATGCTCTTAAACTTACTTTCCCTTTATTATAATAATATAGTAAGTATCTGCTAGGTTTAGTAGCACTTAGAAGTGTTTAAACTTAGCTTAGAAGAGGCTTTTTATAAGCCTATTTGCTAGTATCTTATTTATAGGTATATAGAGTACTTTAAAAGTGCCCTTTATATGCTCTTAGCATAGCTATATATTTTAAATATTAATATATTATAGGTAGGTTAAAATATACTCTCCCTCTCTAACTACTAGTTATATAGTCTGCTAATTATTATAATAAACTTTCTAAATATCTCTAAGCTTTAAAGTAAGGTTATAGTATAGCCTTTAAAGGGCTATTATCTCTTTAATAGTATACTTAAGGCTTAGAAGCTCTACTTTAGTTATTAATATTATAACTATTACTTAATAGGCTGCTTTCTACTAAATTATACCTCTAAAAAGTATTATTATATAGCCTTATAATAACCTATATATCTCTTTATTATTAGCAAATAAGGTGTTACTAGTAATTAGTAGTATAAAAGTCTCTTTATTACCCTCTAAGCTGCTATAGCAGATTATAAGGTAGTAAGTTATATAGAGATACTATATATACTGCCTTGCTATAGCAAAGTGCTATATACTTAGATTTATGAGAAAGTAGAAGAGTTATACTATAGTAAAAGCCACTTTAAGGTGTATTATTATTACTATATATAGGATACTTCTAGTAAGCAATTAGTAGTTCTTTACTTCTATAGTAGTGGCCTTGCTAGAGTTCTTTATAAGCTTAGTAACTAGTATAGGAGTGCTTAGAGTAATACTATTACAGAGACTAAAATACTCTATAATAGTCTTAATATACTAGTTATAGACCAGATAAATCTTTTTAGCTGCTTAGTCTTATATAATATATATTCTAAGGTACTATTTAATAGGGCCTAGTTCATATAGTTTATATAGTTTCTTAATCTCTTATATAAGCTTCTAAGCTTTAGAAGCATAGTCTTAATAGAACAAAACAAGGATATTATTAATATAGAATAGAAGCAGAACCTTATAGTGCTTATTTTAAAAAAGGCAGGGCTCCTTATTATATAGAGAGAGCCTAAGCTTATATAAGGCTATAGAGAATTCCTTATACTATAGAAGAGGTATATCCTTTAAGCTATATAGAGCTTTATTAAGCTCTATAACTTTGCTAGCCTGCTTAAAGCTATCTAGAAGGTAGCAGGTAACTAGCTCTCTGTCTAGGTTAATATCTATGTTTAGGAATATATTAATAATATTAAATTAGAGTATTTTATAGTTAAACTGGGCTATAATTGCTACTACTATATATAGGTTTTAGGCTATAAGTGTAGTAGTATAGGTTAAGCTAAGAGAGGAGATATCTTATATATCCCCTTATATATAGATTTGCACTTTATAGATATTAAGGTAGTTACCTTAGAACTTATAGGTATATATCTACTTTAAGGGAAGAGGCTTTAAGTATATCTTAGACTAGTTAATAATATACTAGGTTTTCTTAGCTATAAGCTTATTAATTTCCTTATTTATAGCCTCTTAAAATATATCTTAGAGCAGCTCTCTTAGCTTTTTAGCTTTAAAATAGTTACTTAGAGGCTTTAAGAGGTCTTCTATAAAGTATATTATCTTCTACTTAGCATTTAGATATATCTTAGAGTTATCTTATAGATATACTATAATAGTAGAGTGTAGAGTCTTATATCTAAGAGTGCTTTCTATAATAGCTTTATACTAATTAGGTATAAAGATTATAAAGAAAGCGTTCTAGTAGTTATCTAGTAAGCTTTTTTCTAAATAAAGAGTTATAAGAACTCTTAGATACTGCTCTCTAGTGCTCTATTATATTAGAGGCTTATAGTTAATCTATTAGTATTAATAACAGGTAGGTTAGAAATCTGTTTTAGCTACTAAGAAGGAGTCTTATCCAGATTACTATAAGCTCTCCTCTTTAATAGGTATTTAAGTAGCTGGTTTTTAAGTATTTAAAACAGATAGATATAGGTCTATACTCTTAGTAATAGTGTACTACACTTTAAGATAGAGCTCTAGTATTATAAGAGGGTTTAAACTTAATTCTAGTATACTTTTAAGATTAGGGGTTTATTTAGAAGTAAGTAGTCCTCTCTATATTCTAGCTGGTATACTCTTAGGTAGTATTATAGTAGCAGTATAAGGTGCTTCTAAACTATAAAAAGCAGCTAGCATAGAGAACTTAAGCCTGCTAGTAGTTTGCTTATTTATTATAAGGTTGCTATTTGCTTTATTAAGCACTCCTAAGGTCTTAAGAACTATATTAGAGGATTTAATAGGTATTTTAACCTTATTAATAATTATCTAGGTGCTCTAGATATTTATAGCCTCCTTCTTATTATCCAGAGAGTAAAATTTTAACTTATTAAAGTATATATTATATATAATAATAACCTAGTTAAGTATAGAAACCTAGATTCTATATAGGTTATACGTTTCTAGCATATATCCTATAAGATATCTAAGATAGGCCCTGGAGTTAACTTTATAATAGTATCTCCTAATATCTTTTTTATAACTCCCTTTAAGGGGGTAAGCTCTGCAGCTATAGCTATATAAGCCTCCCTAGTATAGGTATAGGTCTTAGTATATAGTAAGTATAAAGTCTAGTTACTACTATTAGAAGTAGTTCTAGAACCACTTAAGTTCTATCTAAATAGGGCTTTGCTAGTTATTTATAGCATATAGGCTAATATTAAAGATAAAGACTACTACTCTCTAAGCCTCTAAGATAAGATATTTGGGCAGGTAAGTAGTGGTTAGTATTGCAAGCACTTTTAGGATAATTTCTAAGCTAGTATACTCTCTGCTATCTATAAGCTTCTTAGTATTTACTAGTAGGAGCTTAAGATTAATTCTAAGCTTCTCTGCCTATTATTTATATTAAGTAAAGCCTTATATAGTAATAATAGTATACTTAATATTATAGCAGATCTTATAGATAGTAAGTTCCTGCTATCTTTATACCTAGCATTTAAATATCTAGAGCACTTTAAATACTTTATTATGCTCTTTTAAGACTAGGAGAATTTTAAAGAGTCTTTTACTATATTTATCTTTAATAAGGAGTATCTAGGTATATAGTCTGCTAAGCTTTTAGTAGTTAAAGAGGTTCTAAGCTATATAGTAGTAGAGATAGGAAGATCTAGTCTTAGATATACTATATAAGATAACTTACTTAGTATATACTTAAGCATAGAATTTATATTAAATATATAATAGAGTCTTAATTCTTACCCCCTAAGTGTTATATATAAGGCGTTTAAGTGTGCTCTAGTTTAGGTAACTAGCTTAGAGGTGCTATAGTTATACGTTATTAGACCTTTTAGCTGCGCAGTGGTATAAGGGGTATATTAGCTTCTAGTTATTTAAGAGGGCTATAATACCTATACTACTTATAGAAATACTTAGACTAAGCAGATAGGCAAAGATAGAGTTATATTTAAAGAAGATCAGATTGCTCTTATATAGTAGCTGCTTTATATAAGTAGACTTATCTAGCTTACTAAACTGCAAAAAGCAGTTATAGCTATTATACTAGATATCTATCTTAAAGAGGAGTGCTTCTAAGATAATATTAGTATATATATTTTTAATAATAGTAATATTATTTAAGGTTAAAGTGCTCTTTTTACCTATTAAGGTGTCTTTAAATATGTTCTAGATAACCTAAGTGCCCCTCCTAATAATTAGTATGCTTATACTACTAACTTTAATTACCTTATTATTATATAAGCGTGTAAAGGTGCTATAAACTAGCTTTCTCTTATTATTAATAATATAGAGAGCCTTATAATTATCTAGAATAATACTATTAGAAAGAGTGTGCAGTTTCTTAAAGAATATAAACACTATAGAATAAACTTAGATTACTTAGCTTTTATCTTTAAGAAGGCTTTAGTTAATAATATAGTAGGAAATATTATTAGAAAGTTGCTCTTTATTACTAGTGCTACCCCTATTACTATGCTTACTCTAGCTACTACTATAGCGTCTACTATAGCCACAGTTAGGTGAGTGCTAACTACTCTTCTAAGACTCCTTTATAATCCACCCTATATATATAAGGTTATCATAGATATAGCCCTACTACAGGGATATTACTATCTCCTATATATACTATACTTTATTCTTTAATATCTTATAATCCTTAAAGCTATCTTTTAGTAAGTCTGTAAATACCTATTAAATATAGCTATAGTTTTATAAAGTCTACTTATAGTATTATTTATAGGGGTAGCTAGGGATCTTATTAGATATTACTACTAGAAAAGAAGTATTTAAAGTGGTCTATAAGGCTTAAAGTAGATCTTCTAAGTTAGAGTAGCCTATAAGGGTAGTATATACTCTGAGTAATCTGCTAGGACTCTTAGTAGTAGCTAGCTTATTATAGATCTTAGTAGTAAGGATAATTCTAAGCTCTTTAAGTAAGAGGTAGAGTATTCTAATCTCTTCTACTTAGATAACTAAATCTAGCTAGTTTTAGACCTAAGTAGGAGCTATTCTATAGTATACTATTTTAAGAAAAGTATATCTACTATAGCTTTTCTTAGTGTTAGTAATATTCTAGTTTACTACTAGCTTATAGAGATAGTGCTACTCTCTATACTACTTAGCAGGCTAAGTGGTATACTTAGTGTGCTTTAGAATATCCTTATAATCTTAGTATACTTATTTCTATATACTATTATTAGAGTGGGCAAGTTACTATTTAAGAAGGCAGAGCATATTTTAAAAGTTAATCTAGGACTTATTATTCTTATTATTAAGCTTTATCTCTACTACCTTAAAGTAGACTATATTAATAGTCTAATAAATAAGCATTTAATAGTTATAGTATAAGGTAATTTATAATAAGAGGTTTATACTATTAGCAGAGAGATATTTAAGTGTATTGCTCTACTTATCTCAGATATCTTTATGCTTAATAGGGGTTAGTGGGGTTAGCTTTATAAGCTTAGAAGTAGTAAGACCTGCTCTACTAGTTTATTAGAGAGTATTAGACTTTTTACTCTTAATAATATTAATAGAGTTATTATATTTAGTAGTCTTATAGAATATCTAAGAGGGATTCTCCTTAGCTTTCTGCTTTTAGAGGGCTGCTTTATACTTAATAAGATTAGCCTTATACTTAGCCTGGAGGTAGTTATTATACTTATCTATAAACTCCTAAATAGTTAGAGTGTTCTTAAAAGTATTAGAAGGCTTACTAGTATTAGAGCTATTAGAATTAAGATACTTTTAAATGCTTTTACTCTGTGTAGATAAGTATAGGTTAAAGTACTAGTAAGGCTAGTTAGCAGGGCTCTAGAGCTATGCTTTTAGAGAGAAGGTTATTAAAGAGTATATAACTATTATTATAAGGCTATTTTAAAAAGGTTTTAAGTGTTATAAGGTTATTTTAAAAAGGTAAAAGGTTATAAGAGAAAAGCTGCTTACTCTTTCCTAGGCTTAGAGAGGTTAGAGAAGTATTTATAAGCTATAGAGCTAGGCTTATAACTGTTATAAGCTATAAGTAGGGGTGAGAGTAAGTTATAAGGAGTAACTGTCTTAGCTATAAATTAGTGTGCACAGAAAGCGCAGTGAAATAGTCTGCAGTGTGCAATTATATAATTATATGCTATAGCGTATAGCCACTATAGCCTTATAAGGCTGAGAGTGCTATAAACTATATTGCAATATTAGTATATAAACTATATAGTATATATATAGAGTATTTAAAGTTATTTCTCCTATATAGTAGCTTCTATTAAGTTTATAGTTATAATACAGCCCCCTATAAAAAAGACTATAACAAATTCACCTAGTTTATAGGCATAATTTAGAAAACACTATAGAGGCACTTTAACCTATACCCTCTACTAGTTAAGGATAATAATATAGAAACCTAATATATTCCTACTAGTAAGCAAACCCTTATACAAAGTTAGATATATACTCTGGCTAAATAGACTAGTAGAACAGTAATAGCATAAGTAACGCTATGCTATATATAACAGGGCTAATTATATTAGAGCTAAGTAGGCTACTAAGGCTCTTATAGCCTGGGAACGCCTTCCAGCAAGGTGCTGGAAAAAACACCTAAAAGGTAAACCTTCTAGTAAGGTGAACGCCACTATATAAGATATCTGATGACTCCTTGCCTAAAGGTTAACCTTCTAGCAAGGTGCATATAAGAGATAACTCCTCACAATCACGTGACCGAAGGCTGTGTGTATTGTTAGGAGGCGCGGCGCGGAGTTAGAAGGTCTGTTACAAAGCAGGTAAAATCACTATGCAGTGGCTAGAGGCTATAGTAGCCTCTATAAAACTAGTAGTAGGGCAGAGATAGTAGCAGAGGGTCTTTATAAACTCCTAAATAGATATCTTAGTATCTTTATTATATATAATCTTAAGCTATATAGCAGTAAGTATATTAAAGGTAATAAAAATAATAATAAAGTTAGATATATAGTAATACCTAGCACTAGCCTCCTCTTACTTAATAGCAGCAAGCTTCTAGTTATAGTAGTATATAATATACTCTTTCTAAATATTCTCTAGAAGCACTAAGAGCAGTAGAGTAGGTTTAGATAACTCCTCTATTAATATATATATATTATAGTAAGTAGTTTAGTATATATACTATATCTAATACTTAGCTTCCTAATAGACTTATAAAGCAGCTTATTAATGCTTTATAGTACTTTTAAATATAGAAGGTTAGGTCTGCTTTAGTAATAGTATATTAAGTATATTAGAAAGTAGATTAATATACTTCTATATATAGCACTAAGTAGCTTAGTAGCAAAAGGTAAGCTCTTAATAAGGCTAATTATATAAATAAGTAAGCCTCTAAGTAATAATAAAAGAGGTAGGAATTATTATAAATATATAGATCTTTATAATATAATATATATAAATATAGAAAGAGTATATAAGATTAACTCTTCTATATCTATAGATAATAGTTAGGGGTAAACCAGGTAGTTAGTAAAGCTGGGCTTATAACTATTATATATATATAGGCATAGAGTAAGTAGGAGGAAGTTATCTATTATAGTAGAAAAGGAGTAGCTATAGGTGAGGGCCTATATATAGAGCCTTATATAGTAGGCATTGTGCTTAGAGGCGCACGGAGCGCGCAGAGGGCAGCACTAAGTGCTCTAGAGGAGGTCTGGGCTATATAATAACTCCTTTTAGGTAAGGGCTTATACTATAGTATCTTTTTAGCTATACTATTACTAAATTATTTAGATAAGTATCTAAACTATAATTATACTCTTTAGCTACTCTAATAGAGTTATATCTAATATAATAGTTAGTAAGACTATTTTATTTTAATAGACTCTAGCTGCTTTTAGATTATTAATAAGAGTTACCTTCTAAGCTCTCTAGTTAATTTAGTCTTTTTATACTATAATATAATCTTATTAAATATTAGCTTAAGTAAGCTATTTAGATTTAAGCAGTTTAGGCTTAGTAAATAGTTATTACTTACTTTTAGCTTTAGCCTTCTTAGACTTCTATTTAGCTATTTTAAGCTCCTAGTCTTTTCTTAGCTCCTTATTTTATTAATTATAGTATTTTATAATTCATAAAGTTTTATCTATAGTATAACTATAGATTAGTAAAGTATCTTCTATATCTAGATTAGTAAGATACTAGATATCTAACTAGTATATTTACTACTTAAAAAGGGGATATTAGTTAAACTAATTATTAATACTATAGAGAATAATTATAAAGTTAGATTCCACTAGAGAAGATATCTTAATAAGTATATAGAGTTTTATAGAAAAGAATAACTTAATAGAGTATTTTAAGTATATAAATAAAGTTTAGAGATATATATATATTAAAGCAAAAGAGCTAGGCTTATAACTAGTATAGTATATTAAAATACCTATTAGAATATATATAAATTTAACCTTAACTTTCTAACTATAAAATAGTAAATTAGTATACCTAAAGTATATTTTATTAAGTTTATAGTTATAATATAGCCCTCTATAAAAAAGACTATAATAAATTCACTCAGTTTATAGGTATAATTTGGGAAACACTATAGAGGCACTTTAACCTATGCCCTCTACTAGTTAAGGATAATAATATAGAAACTCTATATATTCCTGCTAGTAAGTAAACCCTTATATAAAGTTCGATATATACTTTAGCTAAATAGACTAGTGGAATAGTAATAGTATAGATAGTATTATACTATATATAATAAGGCTAATTATATTAGGGCTAAGTAGGCTACTAAAAAACCTTATAGCTATATTATTATTAATAAGAGATATTCATATAGTAGTATTACTCTTTATAGATTAATATAAAAGTTTATAAAGAGTTTTCTAACCTCTGAATTATAATAAGGTATAGTTATATTTATAGATTACTACTATATAGATCTCTAGCTATACATAAGATAAAAGTTGTAATAATAACTAAAGATATCTAGCCTTTCTCTTTATAACTACTATAATTCTCTCTCTATTTCCCTTTTAAGCTTAGGTATTTAAAGGAGATAGTCTAATTTAAATACCTATTATCTAAATAAAGCTCTCTCCCTCTGGGTACTTTAGGATCTTATTATTATATTTAAATATCTTAATTATAATATTTAGTTCTCTTTTAAGTAAGTTAATAAATTAGGTTCATACTCTTATTAAGGTTCTAGTTACGTAGTCTTTAAGATAGTTATCCTAGATATAACTTAATAATCTATCTATAAATAGTAAGAAAGTTATAAAGCCTCTATACTCTTATTTAAATAAATAGAAATCTAGAGCTATTTATCACCTTAGTATTAAGGTGATAATAAACTTTCTTAGTATTTAGTATACTTATTAAGCTATCTTCTCTAGGCTATTAAGTTTATAGTTATAACACAGCCCCCTATAAAAAGACTATAATAAATTCACCTGGTTTATAGATATAATTTAGGAAACACTATAGAGGCACTTTAATCTATACTCTCTATTAGTTAAGGATAATAATATAGAAACTCTATATATTTCTGTTAGTAAGCAAACCCTTATATAAAGTTAGATATATACTCTAGCTAAATAGACTAGTAGAACAGTAATAGCATAGATAATACTGCACTATATATAATAGGGCTGATTATATTAAGGCTAAGTAGGTTACTAAGGCTCTTATAGTAACACCTTTACTAAACCTTTTAGTAAGGTGCTGCAAAAAACGCCTAAAAGGTAAACCTTTTAGTAATGTGTATATAAGAGATAACTCCTTAACCTCCTAAGAGGTTCTTATAGCTAGAAGTATAGTTCTCTAGGCTATAAATATTATAGTTTACTATTATTAAGAATATTCTACTCTTTATTTTTATACTATATATTATAGTTTCTAGATAGTATATTACGACTTCTTCTATATAGCTTAGTTAAGAATATTAATCACTATAGATACTCTTTCTTAACTTTTTTATTATGAAAGTAGTATAGATACTATATTATAGAGAGATTAGTATAGTATTATTATAAAATACTACTTAAGGTTTCTTTAGTATATACTTAAGAATATATCAATTATAGATATTAAGAACTTTAGTAATAAAAATACTGTCTTATTACTAAAGGTAGGAGTTATATTATCTATCATTCTAGTAGATTCCCTTCTTTTGTAAGCCTCTATAAAATATAGCATTACTTACTATAGTACTATAATAAATAGTATTAGAGAGCTAGAGTTTTACTAAATAGCCTTTAGGTTTAATAATATTTATAGTTATAGATTTATACTCTTTTATTAATATTAGTTTAAACTCTATAAGAATAAAGTCTTTATTATAAGTACTATATAGAGTCTTAAAGTATTTAAGGTTATTTAAAATATAAACTATTAAGCTTAAATCTACTAATACTAATTTAGATAACTTATAGATATAAGTTATAGTAAATACTACCTTCTTAACTCTTGCTTTTTCTCTATATCTCTTTAAGAGTTGTTAATTCTTTATAGAGATCTTTAAATAGTTAATCTTATTTACTAATTCTCTCTTATATCAGTTCTTTATAAAGTTATTAACTATTTTATTTAGAGTTAGTAATTAGATATCTTATTAATAAAGATATATTAATACTTTAATAAGTAGTGATAACTTATATATATTTAATACTTACAAACTTCTTTTTATACTTATTTGATTAATTATTAAACCCTTTATTAATCTATTTCTTTTTTAACTTACTTTAAGGTTAAGAAGTCTTTACTAAGTAAATAGAAAGGTTAGTTATTATTAATCTGAATACTCTACTCTTTATAATATATAAGTTTAAGGTTATAGCATTAACTATTCCTAACACTTTACTTTATATACTATTAATAAAGTTATTTAGCTTTAGAGTTTTATTATTAATCTCCTTTTTATAGATTAACTTATAAGTTATAGTCTTTAATAAGAGAGGGGTTTAGTATAGATAAAGTTATTAAACTATTCTAACTTCTTACTACTCTCTACTATATTAACTATTCTTAATTTAGATATAGCTAATTTATACTTATTAACCTAGTTAGTACTAAATTTCTAGATTATAATCTTTTCTTTATAAAGGATTTAAAAGACTTCTATATAAACTATTCTTATTAACTTAAGTTACTAAGTATTATAAAGTCTAGCTTTTATCTTTAGCTAGATAATAATATTAATAATAGAGTTCTAAGATATAAAGTAGGTTAATTAATACTTAGGGTTAACTATCTCTTAAATATAATTCTTAAATTAAACTATACCTTTATATAAGTTCTTAATATTCTTTCATCTTATCTTTATACATTAATAGCTATAATATATATATATATATATTAGTTTTATCTTATTAAGTTATTTAAGAACTATGCTAGCTTAGATCTTATTAGTATTACTTATCCTAACTCTAGCTAAGCTATACTAAATACTAAGGTTAATAATCTTTTTATTTTAGTACTCTGAATATTAGCTACTAGAAAGTTAGCTTTCTAGAGATAGTTTTAGATTTATCGCTTTCTTAGAATATTATTTAGGATAGTATTAAGATCCTCCTTCTCCTTACTCTCTAGATTAATATACTTCTATAGTTTTATTAACTAGAGTCTATACTAGGTTTAATCTTACTAAAGAGGCTTATTAGCTAGACTATTAAGTATAATTAAGAAGCTAGAAGCTATAGTAATATTAATAATAAAGAGTTTACTATAAACTTATATATTAATAATAGAGAGATAAAATTAATACTATAGATTTATCTAAATAGCTTTAGTTTATATTATTTATAATAATTAGATTATTAATTATTAAATTATATAGCATAGAGTATAAAATAATAGTATATTAAGTATATAGCTATTTAGAAATCTCTATATATAGATCTATATAATATTTATATCTAAAAGTGGCTAATATAGGTGTTGCGCTATTATGCTATAGTTACTGCTGCTTTTATATATACTTAGCGCGTTACTGTGTACTCTAAGGGGTTAATTTAATAAGTCTCTATTTAATAAAACTCTCTCTATCTATAATGGCTCTTAAGGATATTATCTAGGCTGTCTGTAATAAGGATAAGAAAAAACAATAGGTAGTATAAAGATTAGTTCTTAGATAATTTATCTGCTCTATATATAAGGCTTTTGGAAATCTTAGTGCCTGGATGTTTCCTTAGAACTGGGTTGCTTGTGAGCTAGTCTTATTACTCTTCCTCTGTCTCTATTTCTTGCTCTCTTTAATTTCTATATAGAAACTATATATATAAATACTAGGATATTATTAATTATTACTAGAGTGGTGTAAATGTAATTAGGAGTGTATTCTTTAAATCTATCTAAAGTTCTTAATATCTAAGGAAGAAACCTAGAGTAGGGTGTGCTACTACTCTAAAGAAGTAGAACTAAGTAATTTAATAATAGACTAAGATAAGAGCTAAGGGTTTATCCTTCTACTTCTCTACCCTATTATATACTTATATAATTTAATAAAATATTATGGTAGTATTAGGAATTCCTAATTAGTTATAAGATATTAGATTAGTAATATTAATAGTATTAAGAATTCTCTATATAAGCTATAAGCAGGCTCTAGTTCTAATACCTAAGTAATAGCCTAAGTCTTACCTTAATATAAGGGACTAGTCCTAATATATTATAGCTAGATGTGTTTAGTATTTATACTAGATTGATCAGGGGACTTAATGTATTCTTAGAAAGTTAGCCTTAAGAAAGAATTAATTTAAACAGAGCTGTCCCGCGCAGTTATAATACCTTATAATATTAAAGATTATAAATTATAGCTTATAGACCTATATATTATTTATTTAATTTCGCCTCTAACTATTTATTATCTTAATATAGTATGCTCTTTATAGACTAACTAGGTCTGTCTTACTAAAACTTTACTCTTTGCTTATCTATAAGTATATTTCTATTTATATAAGTTTAAAGTAGCATAAATATATCTTACTATATAATCTCTATGCCTCAATCTCCTTACTTACTTCTAGCTTATTATAAAATATATAGCTAAGTTTATAAAAGGGGTAAACTATATAAAGTATAGTATAGCCTCTAGCCACTATATAGTGATTTTACCTACTTTGCAATAGACCTTCTAACTCTGCGCCGCGCCTCCTGATAATACACAGCGCGCGTCTGACTTTGTGTAAGGGTTTGCTTGCTAGCAGGAACATATAGAGTTCCTGTATTATTATCCTTAACTAGTAGAGAGCATAGGTTAAAGTGCCTCTATAGTGTTTTCTAAATTATATCTATAAACTAGGTGAATTTATTATAGTCGTTTTTGCGGGGGGCTATATTATAACTATAAACTTAATAAAGTATAGTATTCTAAATCTATTTCTAAGCCTCTAGCTACTATATAGTGATTTTACCTGCTTTATAACAGACTTTCTAACTCCACGCTGCGCCTCTTAATAATATATATAGCCTTTAGTTACATAATCCTCTCCTAACTATAGCTATACTTATACATACCTATCTATAGCTTTATAATCCTTAACTTTATAGTTTAATAATAATATAGTTTTTAATTACTTAATTACTGCAGACTAAACTATTAACTTATCCTCTTACCTATTATCTATGCTACTAATACTATCTCTATTACTGCTTTATCTACTAGCTATACTATTATTAATAATGCTCTCTCTGTTTAGTATAAGCTATACTTATTTATATTCCCCTATCGAGCTGCCTCTACTTTAGTACTATAGAGAGCCTATTTAAAGAAGAGCTAATAGATAGGATATATAATAACCTATTTAACTTCTAAAGCTATATTTACTTATTTTAATATAATATAACTATATATATTAATATCCTCTATAGAGGTATTAAGGTAAGCTCTCTTAAGAGCTATACTAATAATATGCTCTTTATATAAACTAGATTAGTTAAAGAAGAAGGAGTTTTTATTAATTATATTAATATTAAGCTTTATAGCAATCTGGTTTATATTACTAGTAATAATAGGTATACTTTATATATACTTAGTATATTAATATACTAGGTATAGTGTTAATATTTTAGAGGATTTATTATAAGTTAATAAGGATAAGAAAGAGGGAAAGATATAAAGCCCTGCTTATAGTAGAGCTTTTTATGCTTCTGGTTATGAGAACCTCTTAGGAGGTTAAGGAGTCACCTCTTATATAGTGGCGTTTGCAGCACCTTACTAAAAGGTTTACCTTTTAGGCGTTTTTTCCAGACTATAAAAGCCTTAGTAGCCTATTAAGCCCTAATATAATTAGTCCCGTTACTGTTCTACTAATCTATTTAGCTAGAGTATATATCTAACTTTATATAGTGATATTTAGAGGGTTTGCTTACTAACAGGAATATATAGAGTTTCTATATTATTATCCTTAACTAGTAGAGAGCATAGGTTAAAGTGTCTCTATAGTGTTTCCTAAATTATATCTATAAACTAGGTGAATTTGTTATAGTCTTTTTTGCAGGGGGCTGTGTTATAACTATAAACCTAAATCTATTCCTTTACTAGTTTAAGACTTAAGCTTAGAAACTAAACTTAGTTATAAATATAGTATAGTTTAGAAAAGGCTTAGGTAATGCCTTTCTAATAATATCCTAGAGAAGAGATTAGATAGTAAAGTTAGGTAAAAACTACTTATATACCTCTTAGTAGTAGTTAATAATATAATAGCTTATAGCAGGCTCTTTTACTATTTTACCTAAAATAATAAGCTCTATTATATTACTTACTAGAATAGACTAACGGTGTCTAGAAGGAAATATATAGTTAAGTTACCTGCTATATAAATATTTTAAATAAACAAGCACTATAAGCATATTAACTTAGATAGACTCTTACTAGTGCTAAAAGGTAGTAGCTTCTTATTTACTAGAAGATATATTTATAACCTAGTTTATTTAGGATAGTAAATTAATATTAAGAAGGATTGCTTTTAAGTATAATTAGCAAAGTTAATATATAGATATTAGGAATTTAGGTAACCTATATTATAAACTAGATATATTAATATACTTAAGATAAGTATTAGAGGTTTACTATTAAGTTACTACCTAAAGAGGTAATTACTTAGGTAGTCTTAGCTATTAACCTAGAAATATAGAAGGATTGCCTTAGAGATGCTGGTTTATATAGTATAGGAGAAGTGATATAGTTATTCTAGTAGTATCTTGCTAGTATTTTACTATAGTTACTCTCTACTCTAGCTGGTAATTTTATTGTTGAGGTATATGTTTTTATTAGTTATACCTAGCTGTTTAGGATTATTTTATTTCTTTTTCTTAGTGAAGAGCTGGTGTTGAGACTGGTGTTATAGTAGCTATACTGTAGCTATGACTATAGTAAAAGTAATAGTCTGTATATTTAAGAAATAGATTAGGTTTCTTACCTTAAACCTTATATAAATATATAGTGTGGGTATAATTGCTATGATGTATGCCTCCCGAAATAGAAATGAAATTAGAAGGTAGTATAAGGCTTTGTATAAGAATAACTATTACTTATATATCTGAACTTAATACTGCTAGTTCTTAGCGTGTGCGTGCCCTGCTTGGTTTGTCTGATTATTATATTAATTCTGCTTTAGTGAGCGACGGCGTTCTGGAGAGTCTTAGCAGGTGTTCTAATATACTATGGTGAGGGGTTTAGTGATAAGGGTTAATAGGGACTGTGGCAGGATAGTGTATCTTGTGGTCTAGCTCCTTCCCCTGCCTGTTCTTATTTTGGTCTATCTCTAAGTAGACTTTCTATCTGTATGATTAGGGATAGAGGCGGTATTTATAGGAATTTCTTTATACTCTATGTTATGTATAATGGTAATGTTAGTGCTATAATTATGCTTAATGTAAATAGGTTGCTGTTTTGGGATCTTTTTGACTTGTGAAATAGATTATTGTGATATGTTTTAAAGAAATGTTAAGCTATGGTTGTTAGTGGCTTTTAGGTGTTCTGATTTAAATATTTATTTGCTGACTTAAGACCTAGCTTTGTTAATATTGGTAATTGTTAGATATAGTGTTGATTTGAAATCTGTTATTATTTAGATAGTGACTGATATCTAGTGTTGTCTTAAAGTTTCCTAGCTGGAAAGATAAATTGGGTTTCTCTAGGGAAGTAGAAGTCTCTATAAAAGATATTTCTGATATATAATACCTGCTATGTTTACTGATTTTTGTTAAAGAATAACTAGAAAGTTAGGGAATAAGGGATAATTCTTCTCAGGTTTATCCTAGCTGACTGATCCTGTGGGCTTAAGATGCTAATAATAGTTTTAGTAATTTAATAATTATAGATTAAGAAGAGATATAGAGAGTTTAATTTCTTCTGTGAACTGTTTAGTCTATAGCAATGTTCTGCTAGGGCTAATAGAGCGGACAAAACCCGTTCTTAAGTGTGCTTGCTATAGAGTTAATATTAATAATTAGTGGGATGTTAAGACTAGTAAAGACCCTAATATTATATTATAGAAGCAGATCATTTCTCAGACCAGTATTATATGCCTGGTTAACATAGTATCCTGAGGTTTTTAATATTCTTAAGCTTTCTTATTAGAATTAACTTTAAGAAGTTCTTGATTACTATAGATAGAGAGCCCCTAGAACTAGAAAGGCTAGACCTGACCTATATAATTATTTAGGCAGTAATAGATATATATAACCTAATAATCTTGACCTATAGAGAGGGAACACTATATAAGAAATAATTTTGCTAAATGGTTCTTCTATATAGATCAGAGCAGCATAAAGATAACCTGTAAGTCTATATAGTGAGGAATTTAATATAAAACCCTTAGTTAATAGCAAATAGTTATTACTGTTATCTATAACCTTTAGCTTATCTTGTTTCTTATACGTGTGCCTGTGTCTTAGTTTCTTTATAGA
Source organism: Colletotrichum neosansevieriae (assembly GCA_036785495.1). Taxonomy (NCBI): domain Eukaryota; kingdom Fungi; phylum Ascomycota; class Sordariomycetes; order Glomerellales; family Glomerellaceae; genus Colletotrichum; species Colletotrichum neosansevieriae. The sequence continues at coordinate 35,129 of JAVHLV010000483.1, forward strand.
TATAATTTTAAAGCTATTGAGAGGAACGGTAAGTATTCTGTGCTTTGTGATTTTGTTTTATGATTCCTGTTAAGCTGGGACTATTTCTAATACTTTTGCAAAGCGCGTAAACTTAATGCTTTTAATATTATTATAGCTATTAGTGATTAGTCCTTCTAGAAGAGAGAGTGGCTGAGAATAGCATAATGTTTTAGAGTGTCTTTGGATTATACTATAGAAGATATAGAGAAGTGTAAGGCAGGCTTTATCTCCTGGGAAAGCCATAATGCAGACCCTCAGCAGCCTAAGACACTCTATAGAACTTATAAATTTGGTTGCTGTGGGCTGTAAATAAACCTAGTATAAGTAGTGAAAAGAAGTGGACTTGCTGTATCTTTGCTGATAATTAAAATAGGAAAACTCTTAGAAGCTTCTAGAGTGTGCTAATAGACCGGGTTATAGAATTGCTACTTATAGAACTGCATAGAAGATCTTAGAATCTACTAACTAAAATACTAATAAGATAAAATTAATAGATAAGAGCTTTATCTATTAGCAGCTATATAAATCTGCACTAACCCCTATTAAGAGCATAGGAGAGATTATAAAATTGCTTATAGAGAATAATTGCTTCTTTCTCCCTTATAAGTTATTATTTATACTTTTAGATAGCAGGCTATTATAGATAGGGATATATCTAACTGCTATATAAATATACTAGAGATAGTTATAAGGACTGGGGTGGACTCTTAAAGAGAATAATAGCTATATTAGGGTATAGTGTTCTCTGATTTAAAAGCGATATAGGTTTAGAAAGACGCTAATAGCTAGAGAAGAGTAACTCTAATATAGTGCGTTATGCTGTTTAAGGTGGAATCCTCTATTAAAATATATTTATCCCCTTAGTGCTATTTTCCCTAGCTATTAACTTAATTATTATCTTAAGGCTAGTAGCTTTAAGCAGAATAAAGATATAATTCCTGATTCCTTATTTACTACTATAGATTAAAGTGAATAGATATTACTTTAGAAACTTATTGTTATAGCCTATATCTATGCTAAATGTAATATAAATCACCTCCTAGAGCTATCCCTCTAACTTATAAGTATATTAGTTTTCTTTTGTAGCTGCTTAAGGCATACTAGTATATCTTAAATAGGAGGAAAAGGACTTATAATAAGGCTTTAGTAAATCTTATACTGGTTATTAGGAGCGTGACTGATTTTAGAGCCTTTACCCTTTATAAATTTAGTATAAGATTAACCTCTGGGAAACGTAAAGGGGAAACGCAGAGGGGGAACTCTATACTATATAATTATATTACTAGTAACTATATATTAGTTCCTGCAGGCTTAAAATCAATTTTAACTGCCTTTATAAGATTATAGTAGCAGATTCCTTGCCTTAAAAATAGATAGCCTGCTAGGTGCCCTTAAGAGTCAATACTATTAAGGCTGCTAAATAATTAATTAATTGCACTAGGATTAAAACCTTCTAATTAGTTATATAAGTAAAGGACTTAATCCACGATAAGAACAGGGGCTGACTTATGCTACTTAGTAACGGGTGTTTAAGGTCTTATAATATATATAAGGATAAGTGTATTTGGAAAGGCAATAACGACCGTTTATGTGCTGGTATAAGTAGTAATGCCAGTGGCATAGATGGCCATAATATGAGGAAGCTATATATTATACGCCCACAGGTGTGAATAAGATAGTTAGTATTTAGAATATAAGATATCAGAACGGGCAAAACTCTATTATAGAAGGAAGAAAGGGTTGTAATAGAGATTAATATTAATTTCAGAAGCTAGCTTATATAAAAGGGAAGATACACTAAGAAAGATCACGTTTATATGGATCCTAGGTAGCTAGCACCAGTATATATAATAAAAATAGTCACAGGATATCTAGTAGTAGCGGGACTAGCTAATAAAAGCCTTTCTGTTATATATTAACTATAATACTAGATTTAAGTAGCAATATCTAGAGATAAAGGCTTCTTAGTAAGTTTAGTGTTTTTCTTATAGTACTATAGTAAATTATATCTACTCTATAATTAGGCTCCTGTGTAAACCTAGCTTCTCTAATATGATTCTAGATAGCTTTTTGAAGCTTTAGCTGTATATCCTGTCCCTTATTAGATAGAATATTCAGAGCTGTGAAATATAAATCCTAACTTAGATTTATTGTCTTTCTTTAAATTAAACTTTGGGACCTTATATAAATATAACCTTTACTTAAGTCGCCGAGTCTGCCCCTCTTATAATGGATAATATGGGCGGAATGTATCTTAGGCTGAGATTTTGATTGCTTTACTAAAGGTCTCCTACCCCTTAATATAATCTAGACTGTTTATCTGCACGTAATAGCTCTATGGGTGCCTAAAATAACGCCTAACTAAGCTTCTACTGTTAGGGTGATAATATATAGCTAGATATAGGCAGACTGCAGCATATTTAAGATGGAAAATAAAAAGAACTTTATGATGCGAGAAACGTTGAGGTGTGCGTCCCTTGGTCTTCAGGCAGACTTGATTGGGCTCTGCGTCTTCCGTTTAATGAAATAACTTTTGTATTAGATGCCATATGAAGTGAGGTATCTTGGTGCTAAGTGAAGCCTGCTCGGGGAGCGGCGGGGACGGACAGGGCTGGGGCAGGGTTAACGGGGGCAGTGACGGGGACGGTGACCGCCTTGTAGGCATATACATGATAATAATTTAGCTCGCATGCCTGCATGCAACGGCCCAGGAGCACTTGAACTTTGCTTAAAATTGTTACAGTAGTTAGTAACTACTGCTAAGTTTTCACTCGTTATTCGGCGTGGAAAAGACCCCGTTTTTTCCAGATATAAGGTTACTAAGAGCACTTAAACCACATCTAGTCAAGCTTTAATTAGTTGCTTAATGCTGTACGGCTAAACTTATGAAGGTTATGTTGTGGTGGGTGTTAACCACGTATCTTAACTAATTTAAATTTAGTAAAAGTAAAGATTAACTTAGTGAACGCGTCTCGGAAAGGTAAATCGTTTAATAGTAAACTATTGGGACTTGACCCCAGCTAAATAGCATAGCGCTAATAAAGTCGTTTAACGCGATTACTAGGTTTGGGCATATTAAAAGTAGCTCTATTATATAGTCTCTTCTAGTGCCTTTTATTAAATTGGGCGTAATTATATATATATTTGTAATAGTATTATATATGTGTAATTCTATATATTCACCCTTATTTTAGGCACGTCCTAACCCCTTTTTCCTGCATATATCCTAGTCACAGTTAGTATGCCCGGGCCGCTTTAGGCCTATTTATAGAGCTAGACTAATATTACACCTAACTTATACTATATATTCTAAACCCTATAATCTAATATACTCTCTTAGAGATTACTAGCCTAGTAAGGCTATTTTTAAACTCTATTAGAGTCTATCTTATTCTAAATATAGGTTTCTATTACCTTTATATACTTTATATTATCTTCTTTTTCTAGGTTCTATATATAGTTTGCTTCTAGTTATATATATTAGTTACTTATTTATAGCTAACTATAAAATGCTTTAAATTAAGGTAGTATAAGTACTTTTATAAGTCTATCTGCTATTATCTCTGCTAATAGGGTATAGCTAACTGCTATATACCCTTCTATAATCTTCTATTATAGCTAGTAGTTATAGATATTAATATATTATAGCTTTATTTATAGCTAAATAAGCTCTATATTAACTAGCTAAATAGTTTATTAATTATTATACTAGATTTAGATTATTATTAATATTATA